>QRBJ01000016.1:118400-378692 GCA_003709865.1 Chaetothyriales sp. CBS 132003 | reverse complement strand
CAGCACCAGCACCAGCACCAGCACCAGCACCAGCACCAGCACCAGCACCAGCACCAGCACCAGCACCAGCACCAGCAACAGCAGCAAGGCCCCGTGTCCGTCGATCATATCCGCCAACAGTCTGGCCGGCGCCTCTTCTGGCTCGTCTTTGTCGGTGCCATGTCTTCTCGCCAGCTGGACGAGGCTGAAGGCGATCTTCTGATGCCGCCAATTGCATCCGCCGAACGATTGCCTCCGTTGCCTGCCGAGGTGGACGACCAGTACATCACACGCGAGGCCGTCTTCCCACAGCAGGAGGGCGTGGTGCCGGAACTGGCTGGCTTCAACCTGAACTGCCAGGTCTACCGTGCCTTCCACCGGCTCGCAGCCATCGAAGCTGTTTTTGGCGCCGACACCGTCTACGACTGGGATCGACAGAAGCTGGTGGTGCGGAGAGCTCTGCAGACGGTCAAGGCCGCCATTGCCGATGCGCCCGGGGAGCTACAGCTGCACAGCACGGGCGAGTTTGGCGAGTGGCCGCCCAGATCGTACGACGCGTCCATGTACTCGATGTATGCGATGCACAGCCCGACGACCATGGGCGGCGGCCAGTACCCACATCCCGATGGTCGACGAGACTCGCTGGCCCTGACCCTGCCCTTCTCGAAGCGCGCAATCCAGTGCGAGATCCAGAAGGCCAACATCTACGGCAGCCTGCTTGCAACCAGATCCTACCTGGTTGAGCGCTACTGGAATCTGTTTGAGATACATGAACAACAGCAGCAAACAAAGCAGCCAGCAACTGGCGAGCCGCCGCCGCTTTCCTCCTTCCCGTCCATGTCATCATCACCTCCCTTGATTGCAACCGATCCTCGCTTCGTTTCAATGGGCCAGGCGCAATCGCCCAGTGAGACGACGGCGGCCTTGGACGCCATTGAACAGTCGATGGCCGTGGAACGCGAAAACATTGTGCGTGACTTGGCTCTGCTGCTCAAGAGCGTCAACCAAGTCAACATGGAGCCCAACGGCCTCAGTTTCGTAAGTCTACGTTTTGCACACTGGCCTTGGGCCGCCACACACATGCTGACTTGTGCCGCCCGCCAGTGCAACAAGATCCGCCAGGTGGCATCAACCCTTCTGGAGACGAAGAAATCGCACCGAAATGTGATGCCGACGCTCGACTCCAACAGGGTCAATGAGTACCTGCTTGACTTCCTCGAGATTCTCAGCAAACTCCAGCGTCTTGGAGCAGCCGGGCGTATTCGTCCGGATGAGGCAGGATCCTACGGCATGGCCAAGTCGGCCGAAGCAATCGAGGAAGAAGAGCTAGTGCAGTGGGCTAGTTTGAAGGAGCACCAGGAACGCTTCTTGCGCTCGGAAGAGATCATGCTAGTGTGACCAAGGTGCGCGGCCGTCTTCTAAACAAAGCAGATTCCCCATCCAATGTCGCCCGGCCGTGAGCGCAGGAGCCCAGGAGCCCAGGAGCCCAGGAGCCCAGGAGCCCATGAAGCCCGTGAAGCCCGTAAAGGCCGTGAGCCAGCCCCATGATCAAAAGCGGGGCCTTGGGCCGAAATTGCCTAGTGCAATCCGACTTTCTGTCCGCATGGGCAATTGGGCGCCTGCTGGGATTTGACGGATCAGCTCAGTCGAAAGCAATCCCTCGCGTCTTGCCGGCCCGGCAGCGCCCCAGCCCAAGACTGAAAGTGGAGGAGATTGCTCGTAAACGGCCAAGGCTGGGCAGGTCTTGGCATCTGCCAGGGAGATTGACCCATGCCTGCACGTCCTTTGTGCCACCTTTGCACACTTCACCCTCTCGCCCTTGGGGCGCGATGACAAGGCACAAGATATGACATGGTAACTCGAGGCCAGATTTTTTTTGTTTTCCGCGGCGGCGACTTTCAATGCAAGATTGAACTACTTAGGAGTGGGGTCTAATCGGGTACGTGTAGGGCGATGGATACGTCTTACGTTGTGCCAAGAGTGCGACGACTGTTTGATTGGATTCAAAAGCCGAGCAGTGCTTGATACCAAGACATCGCCAAGAGCCGCGAAAACATCCTTAATGCAACCAGACCCTTGGCGGCCTTGGCGAGAGCGCCTTTGCTATCTCGGCGCACTCCACCCTCCCCCCCGCACGAGCAAAAAAAGCCTGAGAAGCGTTGATCCAGCCTGGGAATCCTTGGAGCGCGACAGCAAATGGTGGAGAGCATTCCAGCGACGACGGCAGACCACCTGAGAGAGGCGATTGACGGCCGGATAATACACGTACAAATATTACACGGAAGGCGTGATAGTGGGACCCCCCACCGATAATAGTGGGGCAAGACTGAGGTTTCAGCCCCACCAAACTCTGATGTATGTGCCGTAGCCAAGGTTTGGTGTGGAGCATGCAGGCATGTCACTCTGAGATTTGACTGGGGTATTGCTTGATGCCTAGAGCCAAGATACCCGTCTACGTATCAAGTGGCAGACACATGACCATTAGATAACAGACTATCGGCCGTTGCGACCAGAATTTTCCAGTGTGGAGATCTGCCCACATGGGCACACTCCTGCTACAAGCAGTTGCAAAACTGACGTGGCCAGGGGAGAAATTCACAACAAATCTGCACTGGCACTCTCATGCGCTCATCCCTCTCTCCCCCGAATACATGTCACTGGCCAACTTCTGCATGCTGTAGGACGCAAGGGGGGATGGGCTTGTGCTTGTTGATGCAGCCCAGAGCCGGAGTTTTCAGGGATTGGAGTGGGGCATGTGCGATTTAACATTTGATATTGGCATGCTTAAAAAGAAGCTTGCAAGCCTAAGCTGACTGAGGGGCTAGTAATAGTGGCTTGCTTACCCCAGGGCCCTGGCCGTATCTTTGCCTTTGCCTATTATCCTCCTCGGCCTTCACCAACCCTGCCTGTATCCTTCACCCACCAACCCTGCCTGTGTGACATTTTGCCTCTTCTTGTAACTCAACTTCTGTTCTGTGTCACGTTTTGAATTTGCCTGTGTACCACTCTGCATGTGCCAGAACAGCCCGCATGTGTGCGCGCGCGCACGCTCTGGTTTCTATTGACCTTGCCACTTTTTTCCAAATCGAATCAATCTCCTTTGACCAGCCTTGAACCTGTATACTGGGGAGGACCCAACGACTGTTTTCCAGCCTGCTTTGAACTTTGTTTGTAGTCAAGGCTTCCGGATTATATGCGTGCTTGATCAGCGCATAACCACATAACCTTGTCGGTGTGACCTTATTTCTCAGCATGTAAGTGAACTCGTCAATGGCTTACATACTTGATCAACGATGGCCGTGGCCTGAATTCATCGCTGCCAGCCCAACCCGTCGCACTCCAACCCGACTCAATCCAACCCAACTCAACCCAACTCAATCCAACCCAATCCAACCCAACCTCTGGCTGACACTAACATCACTGGCAGTCTGGGTGCCAATTCCTTCCTCCTATCCGTCGCTACTCGCTCGACAGCTTCGTCTGTCGTGCGTGACTGGCCACCACTCTCGCCATGGAAACTTATAATGGGCTTGTGAGGACTCCGACCGATGCCATCATTCTCTTCGAAGCATGCCGACTCGGACTGCTCCCTCGCGTGCAGCGACGACTGTCCGAGAAGGAACGCCAGTCCATCCGGTCAGGCTCCGTTTTTGTCTGGGACGAACGGGAAGCCGGCATGCGGCGATGGACCGACGGCAAGAGCTGGAGCGCCTCTCGCGTCTCGGGCAGCTTCCTGACCTACAGAGAAATGGAGGGCAAGAGAGGAAGCAGCTCGTTTGCTGCGTCGGGCAATCGCGCCACCAAGACGCCCGAGAGCGCGATGCCGGAAGAGGCTGAAGATGGTACAGAGGAGCCGGATGGGTATCGGTACAAGCCCGACGGGCTGATGAAGCAGTCCTTCAGCATCACCACCTCTCAGGGCCAGCACCTGCATCTCATCAGCTACTACTCCCGATCCTCACCGACCGCACAAGTGCTACGGCAGCCGTGTCAAGACCCCAATCTGGCGTCCATCCAACCGGCCAAGGGCATGTATCCCGAATCGACCGTCAACGACCACGCCTCCGTTCCTGCAGTGACGCGGTCACCCATGCCCGACGCAGCCAGTTATGTCGTGCCCCCTCAAGCCTATGCTCGGTCGCCTCACCATCCGCATCCGGCCTACCTCCCTCCCGGCTACATCCCGCATCCTGCCTATCTGGCATACCCTCTGGGCGCTATGGGCGCTCCTCCACCCTACATTCCATACCATCAGCCCGGGCTACCGCCACTGGGCTATCCTCACCCTGCCTTCGCCTCGCAACCTCCGCTGCCCATCAACCAGGCGCCGCCATCGGCCTACGACCAGAGGCCGCTTCGAACGGGCGAATTGAGGCAGTCGGTGGCCAAGCCGAATAGCCTCCCGCCTGCCCCTTATACTCAAAGCGCTCCTCCACCGCCTGTCACGCAACCATACCCTCAAACAGCCTACGTTTCCGCTCCGCCGCCATCTCAACCCGAAGCCAAGAATGACAGTTCTAGCTTCAGCATCGACCCGAGGCTCGACCCTCGCCTGGCTGCTCCCCCGGTCAATCCACAGGCACAGAAGTCGGCCCAACAAGCTGCAGACGAATCGCAGAACAAGACAGCCGAAGGAACCAAAGCCGCCGAGAGCAGCGCTCCTACCACCATCACCTCAGCCACAACCACCACCACTATGGCGAGCCAAGCTCCTTCTCTCGGTGCCATAGTTACTGGTCTGCAAGACGCCGCCAAGGCGGCGTCGTCGTCGTCGACGACGACGGGTGTTGACGCTCAGCCGCACTCGCCCAATCGTGGTGGCAGTGTCAGCCCTGGGGGAACCAAGCAAGGGGCCCCTCCTCAGGATATCCCCAGTGAAAAGCTGGGCTTTAGAGAAGACAAAAGGGCGTTGAGTATGCTTGATCGAGCTTTTGCTAGAGTCTAGATGCTTGGATCATCCATCAATCCAGCCGGCCAACCAGCCATGCGTACGCCCAGTTGACAAGTCATTGACAAGCGGAAAACTGGGGGGTAAAACCGTCGCTAATCCAGCTGGCTAACTAGCCATGCATACGTCTAGTTGACAAGTCATTGACACGCTGAAAACGGGGATGTGAAACTGTCGTCAATCCAGTCGGCCAACCAGCCATGCATACGTCCAGTTGACAAGTCATTGACAAGCGGAAAACGGGAGGTAAAACCGCCGTTTTGGCAACAGAATGAAGTGACGTGTCCAATGAAAATGTTATGTGTGCAACAGAATGAGAAGTTAATTTTAGAATTGTTTTTCAAGCCTGTCTTTTGCCCACGCAAAGGCGAAGGCGAAGGCGGCGGCGGCGGCGGCGGCGAAAGGCGAAGGAGCATGAAGAGAGAGGTCCGACCAAGTCTTTGCTACAAGGCAAGGGAAGTCAAGGGTATGGGCAGGAATGGAGTGGTGATACCCGGGATGTCCTCATTCGTTCTTTTTCTTTTTCTTCTCGTCGTGGTTATTCACCACCATTCCAAAGCTTCATCATAGCGGCGGTGTACCTTGGCTTGTTTTTGCCTTTTCTTAGGCCCTTAGGGAGAGGGCAAACTGGAACGGGCGGGGCCCTGGTAGAGTGTTTCACATCTGTACAGGTCGAACGACGTGCTGCAGCGGTGAGCAATGAGTCAGAGTTGGAAGCCACTTACTCCGTGCCATACAGAATTCAAATTGTTACCTGAGGGTGTGTGAGAGGGATGGACCTCGGAGCAAGATTTGTGTATGTGTATGGAATACAAGGGGCAGATGCTGAAGAAGAGAGAGAGAGAGCGCTGCATTGATCCTGCAAGACCTTCATCCATCATACATCCATCACCATTCTCCTCCGTCAATCAACCCATCACCTGTAACTTTTATCTTTTTCTGGTTTTGGCATCTAAATATCTGTGCTTATACACTTTGTGGTACAACCAGATCGCAGCACGGGATTCCCCTTCCTGCTTCACTGGCTCCTCGGAAGAGCGACGGTATTGCGGCTACATGTTCTGCTGTAACCGCAGCTTGGTGGCTTCGCGTTCCCTTCGGTCGGCTTCAAACTGCAGCCGCCGCTGCTCGGCCTCGAGCGCATTGCGCATAAACAGCTCTCGCAAGGCCTCATCGTCAGCTTCGAGGACCTTGACCACACCCTCGACGAATTTCTCTCGTAATTCCTCGCTGATCAGGCCTGTGAGTTGTTCTTCCTGCTTCTGATGCTGCCGTTCAGACCCTAGGTTGGCTTTCAGAAGCGACCGTGTCTCCATGGCATCCGAGTTGCTGCTGTTGTGACTGAGCTCGGCCTGTCGGGCGGCCTCGTCTAGGTTGGTGAATGCTAGAGTACAGAAGCGTTCAAGGGCCTTGCGGAATTCGGTGATGACTTTCACCGCCGTAATCGGTTCGAATGCTGGGTGGCCGACGCGGACCTGCATCTGGATCCAGTCGTTGACGAGCATGGTGCCGTCTTGGCCCTGCTGCTCGTCCAGGCTTCTACAGAAGATGGCAGCGATCAAAGGCGTGATCATTGAAGTATGGCCCAGCCAGGATGTCGTCGGTGTTTCAGTGTCCTGTCTGCGGGTTATGTAGGACAGCAGGTCATTTGGTCGTCGCAGTTTGCGCACGGATTGTGATTGCTTAGCCAGAAAGTTGACCCCCCGATGGCTGATCAATGACTTCCCACCACTCGAGGTCGTGAAACTCTGGAGCAAGCGTCCTTTCCGGAGAGCTAGATCCGAGCTGTACAAGTTCATGGACAGGGCCTTGAGGAGGGGCACGCAGCCAGCGTTCTTGTTGAGAAGGGGTGGGATTGTAGCGAACACACTACGCTCCGGGTCTGGTGCGGGCAACAGACCCGCACGGTGAAGCTCGTCACAAAGCTGTCTCGCAACTTTCAGCATGTACTTTACCGTGCCGGTGCTGACAAAATGGTCCTGCGACAGACTATCCAGAGTCTCGGTGTCCATGCTCCGTAGTGCCGCTTCGCACTTCCTGAACGCATTGACATCTGCGATGAGATCGCTTTCCGAGTCGGCTGCAAAAATCTTGCGGCTGGCAGGGACTTTATTCCCGCCCGTGTTAGAAGAGAACATTGGAGTGTCAATTTCAAGACAAGCAATGATGAGCATAGGCTCCAGGCACTGGAACAAGATACCCAGCAGGGCTGCTCTCATCATCGAAGGGTGTACCGGAGTCCTTGCCAAGAGTTTACCAAGCGGCGTGATGCACTCATCCATTGTCAGGGCGCCCAGCTTGTACAAGTAGTAGACGGCGTGCTCAACAGCCTCGGGCTTGGGAGGCGTTGGCATGCGTTGGAAGAACTCGCGGACATTGTTGGTGATTGGCGACGCCTTTAGGTCGAGAGAGGTCTCCGTCAGATCCACTCTCGTGATTTCGGGCGGAATGCTTTCTTCGAAAGATTCTGCTCGTTCCCGCGTGAAAAGCGCGTAGTAGTTGCCAGGCTTGACTCGGCCAGCCCTACCCTCACGCTGCTTTCGATTTGACTTGCTGATCCACCTAGCGGGGAAAGTGTCGAGGCCACTTTGCTCGTTAAAGAAGCGTTGTCGAATCTTACCACTGTCGATGACGTGCTCAACATCGGGCAAAGTGATGGAAGTCTCGGCAATGTTCGTTGAAAGGACAATCCTCCTACAGCCGGCCGGGATTTCATCAAAGACGCGGTCGTTAGTTTCGGTCAATGATGAATGCAGTTTGAAAAGTCGAAGCTCCTTGCCATCGTCCAGTTTCTCTTTAAGAGCCGGATGACCTTCGAGAAGTTCCGTTGTTCTCTCAATATCGTTCCATCCAACCAGGAAGACTAGAATGTCACCGGTGGTTGACTGTTCTAGCACATGAAAGATTGTAGCAGCTATCAGTCCGATAGGCGAAGCCAGCCCCTCTGATTCTTCTCGGCTGTCGCTCACAAAGGCCTCGGATTCTTCATCGATGTTATCACCCTCTTGCTCAGCTTCATCACGTGACACCCGCTCAATTCCACAGACGGTCGCCGTCTGGCCCTTGGCTGTCATCGCCGTGGAGAAGTCGAGTTCGTGACGAATGTACGTGCCTGTAGCGCCATCCTTCCGTGTCGGACTGAGGAGCTTCAGAAACTCAGTGTCTCGTTGACGCCTCGTCTCCAGAGCCGGCAAAAAGTCTTGGAGATACTGAGCCGCAACTGGGAAGACTAATCCTCCAATATTAATCTCGGCTGATTTGAGCTCAATGCCGTGGCGAGACTCGGTCAAGTACTCAGCAAAGCCGCGGCTGCTGATGGTGGCTGACATGAGCAGGAGCTTGGGATATGGCAAGTGCTGAGACTTGCGCTCACAAAGAAGATCCCTCAACAAGGTCAAGGTGCAGTCCGTGATGATGGAGCGTTCGTGGACTTCATCGATGATGATATGAGAGAAGGTTCCTAGCATGTCATGGTGGGATTGTAGTCTTTTGAGAAGCACACCAGCAGTGCAGTAGAGCAGACTACCTCTTGGTCGGGGCATAACACTGTCGAAGCGAACTAGATATCCAACCGACTGTCCGAGTGATTCATTGCGTTCTTTCGCAACTCGTCTTGCAACCGAGGTGGCTGAAATTCTCCTTGGCTGACTGATGGCAATGTGGCACGAGGCGGCTTTGCCATCGCTGAGAGCTTCATCCAGTATGATCTGCGGGATCTGGGTGGTCTTGCCTGAGGCGGTGTTTGCGCAAACTACCAAGACGTCATTATCATTGAGTTTCTCGAGAATCTCTTTCTGAACATCCTCCGCCATGACTGGGAGGGTTTTGCGCTGCTCAAGACGGTATTGGTATTCAGGGCAAGGGTTTGTGTTCTTGGCATTCCATTTGTCGCGGAGCCGCTGTGATAGTCTGTCCAGGTGGCGTTTCGAGGGCGGCGGAGACCCCCCCTCGAACGTTGGTTGGGCAAAGGGGTGCGTTTGTGCAGCGTCTGGCAGGCCCAGTTTGCGGACCTCTTTCAACGTTTCGACCATCGTAGCCAGAGGGCGCGGCTCAATCTCGACTCTCACCAGGCACGGTACCTTTGCATTGGGTTGCTGCAGAGTGCTTCTTTGGAGACGCGGTGGCTGTGGTGGCTGCTGCTCTTGCTGTTGCTGCTGTTGCTGTTGTTGCTGTTGTTGCTGCTGCTGTTGCTGCTCTTCATCTTCGGCCTCTGGCTGGACTGAAACAGCTTCGTGGGCATGTTGCTGGGCGGTAGACCAGGACAGAATTCTCGTGCCTGAGATGTGACTCTTTGACGCACGCCGCTTGGCAGTAGCGCCTGGTCGACGTGCCGTGGAACGATGGATGGGCCGGTATGAGAAACGTCGAGGACAGAACAGCATCAGTCTATCAGGGCGCATCTGCAGAGAGAGAAAGCCACCTGCCACAACGCGGCTTGTGGAATCGCTGCAAAGGAGTCTCGTCGACGGGAGTGCTCGCTAGAGTAAAGAACATCAACACCGACGACGGGGAATCAGGTAACCAAGGACTTACCCATTGCTGCCCTAGATGGACCATGGTCTGCCAGAAAACCCATATTCTCTCTATGCCTATCTCGACTGACACAAGTTGCTCTTACCGAGACATAGCCTTTACATTGTACACTCAAAAGAGCGCCAATTATTAGAAGTGAGGCTGCACTTGAGGAAAGTTGAGGCCTGGAGTCATATATCAAGCCTTGGTAAAGCGGCCTGACTCGCGGTACAATGCATCCAATCCGGAGCGAGCTAGAAGAGAGGCGGGCATCCACTTCCCTCGAGTCGCACCAAAGATAGACCTAGGGAATTAACAGTCGCTCACCAGGCTACAGTGGAATTAGGGAAGAATCCCTCAGAGGTCTCGCGAGGATACAAATACACTAATGGTCCGCGCAAAGGATACTACTGTGTAAGGTGAGAGTGCTAACCTCGTATGGCTGGTTAAGACACAGGAGGTGAGAGACATCCTCAACTAGGCCATTTTGCTTGCCGTGGTTGGGACTGGATTCCCTCTTAGTGCTTGTACAACTTCCACCCCGATAGATGCCCCGTCTTGGTCTCTGTCAACGTTGCCAATGTTGCCCCTGGCCAAGCATCAACCATGAAGGTATCGTGCAGCTACCTCGAAGGTTTCCAGTTAAGGCATTTTATTAATACTGATACCGCTTTGTGAGTGAAGGCAGGCCCAAAAGGTTTGGTTGCTCATAAAGAATCTCTCGTGGATGTGATAGATGGTCTGTTGGCATAGTGCCCAGAGTCGACTTTGCTCAGCGCTAGCTTGTGCAACAGGCATACCTGAAGCATCACTCGATATCTTGGGTGGGTAATATCTTCCAGAGCGCAAGTTCTGGCGAATGAATCTCAAGTACGAAAGATGGTGCGTAGAACTTCCTGCTCGAGAACTGCACCCGGCCTACCGAGCCATGTGCGACCGAGGAAATGAAACAAAAATGGCGGGCCGCCTGCAGAGAGACGGAGATGACGGGCCTCAGTGCTGGAATAAATGCATGGTCCACTTTCACTAGGGTAAAGCGCACAAACCGATTCCGACAGATAACATCAAGATCAAGGTTCCTTACTCCTTCTGGGTGGCAGTAGTCGAGATTCTTTTGCGTTGGCTAGAGCTGATGGGTGAATAGTCCACGGCTTAACTTGTGTTGACCAATCCGTTCTTGCGGATCCTTTCACGGACCTGCCGTTAAGGCCGGTCTTGTGCCTGACATGAAGATAGTCAAAGTAAGCTGTTTGAATTTCAGCTTTCCTAAATGTCTATTAGGCTAATGGATTCGGGCCACTGCTAGACACTGGTCAGTGTACGCGTGGCCGACAGAATTTACCAAGAGAAGTTCTGATCCTATGCGGCCAGTCGCTCTCTCTCTCTCTCTCTCTTTCTCTCTCTTTCTCTCTCTTTCTCTCTCTTTCTCTCTCTTTCTCTCTCTTTCTCTCTCTTTCTCTCTCCCTCTCCTTAGCAATGCCAATTCTGTGAGATCCAGTTTGCAATAACGCTTGTGAAGGTTTCTCCATCCAGATAGACCGACACATCCTTGTCTGAATAGTCGAGGCCAAGAAATGCTAGAGCGAATAGAATATATGGCTGAATGAATTCGTTAAACACCAGATCAACCTTTGCATCTCCTTCCTCGAGATGGGTAAAGTTGACCAACGATTGTATGCAATTTGGGACTTCATAGAACGATATGGGAGAATGTAGAGTGTCGTCGCCATCGTCCCCTGCATCGTCCTTGGTAGTATATCCTGGTCGGAGGGAAATCGACGAAGTCAGGAACTGTTGTTGCGTGTCAGGCGTTCCATGACCACGGCCGGTCAGACCGCCAGAGGCTTGCAACTGCCACTGTTGCGGGGGTGCGAGCGTCGACATGTCAATTGCTCTTCCAGCGTGCATAAAGATTTGTCCAGCATGATTGAGCAGCCCAAGCAATTTGCTGGCTTGCGCATACGGCACATCCTTGATAAAATGGAACCCACTAGTGAAGGGGCTGATGATGTAAGCGCTATCGGTGGTGAAGGGGCCCTCAAAAATATCGAATCGAATGGCCCCCGTGTTGGTCAGGATGAGGCGCGGGACTTCCGAGCGGCTAGGATCTCTTACTGTTCTTGGAATGACATCCTTCTCGAGCCAGGTAAAAATACTTGAGTTACTCGGGTATTTGGCGCGGCTCATCCACAAATCTTGTGGGGCACATCCAAGCGGAATGTTGAGGCCTAATGAAGCTCGTGCCTTTCGAATCAGCCTCGACACATGACGACCGTGGTCAGTGTGGAAGCTGGAGGCGGTGGTGCGGGAATGGTGATACAAGGAGTAGAGATTATTATCAATGTACCGACGGAAGAACTTGGGGTGAGAAGATAGACCATCGATTGACTGAAATCCAATTGTTTCCATGAATCTTCCGCTAGCAAGGCCGTACGCTTTGGCGTCAAACTTCTTGTAGTCGCGTATATGAAAATGGCCACCGAAGAACTGAATTGGCGTGTCCCATCGGACGCTCCTGATGGCCTTGAAGATTCTATTGAATTCTTCCGAGCGAAGAGCAGCATGACCGATCACAACAAACAGATCAACTTCACGGTCCCGGATAGCGGTCTGGAACCAATCTTCGGTGACAGCGTCGGCAACTGGGCGAACAATGGTGTTGTTGTAGTTACCCTTGAAGTCGAAGAGAAAGCCGAAGGCGATGATCCTGATTCCTTGCTTTGGTGTCGTAAACTTCTTGAATCGCCGAGCAAAAGGGACAATGTCGCCCGTGGTTGGGTCGTGGATGTCCACATTCGATGCTAAGTAGCGGTCTCCGAAGGCGGGCACGGTGATGTTGAAGTCGTTCTCAGAAGAATTCTGCTTATAGAGCTCGTGGTTGCCCAAGCAGAGCAGGTCAACATGCTGCTCCTGCAAGAGGCTATACGTGAATTTGCCTTTTGGATCGGACGCATCAGAGAGGCCGTTGCCTTCGATCCGGTCTCCCGTGTCGATCACCAAGAGGTCTTTGCCCTCCGATTCAAGACGCCTTCTCAGCTGGCTTGCAAAGTCGACGTAGTCACCCCAGTCGGCGGAATACGAAGGCTCAGACAAGTGACCTGCATGCCAGCCGTGAATATCGGTTGTGTGCAAGAAGTTGATCTGGCCGAACTCGAGCTCACGTAGCGGGGCCTCATAGGCCTCTGGTGCCTCGGGCTGTTTAGCTGCCGCGAAAGCCGCGAGAAGAGCGAGAGCGAGGAGAGCCAGGAACGCCAACCTGCATGCCAACCCGCACACCAACCCGCACGCCGCCATTGCCAAATCTGCTGCTCGATGTCCACACGGCCCCAGGACTTCAAGGCACCAATGCGGCAGCGGAAGAGATGGCCCTGTCCTCACTCCCCTTGTCCGGGCTCCGGCGCCAAGCCTGGGCACGGGTCCCGATGCCTTGAGCGCCGCTTAGGGCCGCACGCCCAAAGCGGAATGGCGGTGGCCCCATCCAACGACTCTTCGGAGCTCCAGAGCTCAACGCGCGGGACCCGCTGCTGCCCCAGGATATTTTCATCTGGACGACGCCGGAAAGCTCTCTTGCTTTGTTGTACTGTCCTCTGTCTCCGCCTCGTCGGTGGTGTCGGTCCTGCCCCTATCCATTAAGATGTCTGCCGCCCGCCTGTTCCGTCCTGCCTCGCGGCTACTCTCACAACCCGCACTTCCTCGCCCAGGTCGCCCATCCCTCCGCCGGATAGCACCCGCGTCGATACCCGCCGCTCGCTCATATGCATCGGCGACCAGCCAGACCGTCACCGTCAGAGATGCGTTGAACGAAGCCCTGGCAGAGGAGCTGGAGCTGAATGACAAGGTCTTTATCCTGGGAGAAGAGGTCGCCGAGTACAACGGAGCATACAAGGTCACCAAGGGCCTGCTCGACAAATTCGGCCCGAAGCGAGTCATCGACACGCCCATCACTGAGTCCGGCTTTGCCGGCCTGGCTATCGGCGCCGCTCTCGCTGGACTGCACCCTGTATGCGAGTAGGTGCAAGACCGGGCCTCTTGAGCACGCCTGAGGCTGGCTGGCTGACCCCTTCTCAGATTCATGACCTTCAACTTCGCTATGCAGGCCATAGATCAAATCATCAATTCAGCGGCCAAAACCCACTACATGTCTGGCGGTATCCAGCCGTGTAACATCGTCTTCCGGGGCCCCAATGGCTTTGCTTCCGGGGTCGCCGCTCAGCACTCGCAAGACTACTCTGCATGGTACGGCAGTATTCCAGGCTTGAAGGTTGTCGCACCATGGAGCTCTGAAGATGCCAAGGGCCTGCTCAAGGCCGCCATCCGAGACCCCAACCCGGTCGTCGTCCTCGAGAACGAGTGTGTCCCTCCAAACACCAATCAACAAATTGACGCTGGCTGACCCTCTTATCTAGATTGCTCTACGGCCAAGCGTTCCCCCTAAGCGAAGAGGCGCAGAAGAACGATTTCGTGCTGCCTTTTGGCAAGGCCAAGATTGAGCGGCCGGGCAAAGACCTGACCATCGTGACTCTTTCCCGATGTGTCGGCCTGTCACTGGATGCTGCAGAACAGTTGAAGAAGCTCTACGGCATTGATGCTGAAGTTATCAACCTGCGCTCTGTCAAGCCCTTGGATGTCGAGGCCATTGTGAAGTCCGTCAAGAAGACGGGCCATTTGATCGCCGTCGAGTCCGGCTTCCCGGCCTTTGGTGTTGGCTCTGAGATTCTGGCGCTGACGATGGAATATGCCTTTGACTATCTCAAGGCGCCTGCCGTCCGTGTGACCGGCGCCGAAGTGCCCACTCCGTACGCCGAGAAGCTGGAGGACTTGAGTTTCCCGCAGATCGATACTATTACCAGCTACGCCGCGAAGCTGATGAAGGTGTAGGGAGTGGAACCCTCCCAAAAGCATCATCCTTGTAATTTTGTATTTTGGAGCGACTTTTGGCCCTCTTGCTGGGACAAGGATGGGTCGGAAATTCGGGCACCAATGGTTCGAACCTCATATACCGCGACTTCTTGCATTGACCAAATCAAGGTCGTCGGCCCGCGCCTGCCCATCCCCTACCTTACCTTCTTCTTCTGTATCCACACTTGGCAATTCCAAGACTGCGCTTGCCTTTCCAAAGTGTCCCGCTAGAGGCTTGGCGGGCTATCGACCGAACACATTTTAAGCTTCAACCCGCCACCATACTAAGTATGATGACGGTTGCGCTATCTCGCAAATCAGCACCGTCCAGAGACAGACGCCCGGTCGGGCCTGCCGCGGTTTAACCTCTCAACTGAGACGCTACACTCGTCCCTCAGAGCCATGTGGGTGCCTGTGATGATATTGCTGATCAAGTGTCGATCTGGCCGGGCAATCCCTACCTGCGCCTCAGTGATACAAGCGATCTCCATGTAAGCCTGCCTTCAACTCCCACTGCTGCTCGCCGGACTTGCGACCTCGGAACCACCCGCGGTTGGCTGGCCAGGAAGGGACTGACTGCTGCACTGACTGCATCCTAACGCAGAGAGCACAATCCCATTGTGGTTTCCTGGTGTTTGCAGCACAGATCTGCATCTCTTTTGGCCAGCGCCGTACGAGCGTGCTTTGATGTACTTGACACCCGCCCCCAGCTCCCGAATTATTTCTTGATCTCCGACAGCGCCACGTGGGCGTGGCTGAAGGCCCGTCGGCGCGTCCACTTTCCCGAAGTTAATCTCCTTCCACGCCGCCATGCGCCGCCATGCGCCGCCATCGACCTCGGATCCGTCTCCACCCTGGCCGCAATCGAGCCAATCAGGGGTATTTGCACCAAACCACCTGGTTTGCATTCCACTATATTATTGCGAGCCGGGTTCCCCTAGCTGTGCAGGGCTGATCGCGCAACAAAAGGTACTGGGAGTACTATGGTAGGTTCATTGCCCATCCGACTACGGTACAGGTTTAGTTGCCAAGCTTGATTTTCCATCTTAGATTTTGGCCACGTTACAGATAGGTTCACAACGTCACTCTGCAACGAGGGAACGAGCCGCACGGGCACATCAATGCTGGCGATCCTCGCGATCTGTGCGCTTTGTCACGCCACTGCCTCAAACCTTAGCCATACCCCACGCAATCGAACTGGCACTTGCCTTTTCCGGAATCTTCACTTTTGATAGCCACTTCCCCGTCAAAGTGTCACTCTCACTTTTGTACAAGTACAACGATGCGCTTTCTTGCAATCAGCGAGTCAGCTGAACATGATGCTATCTGGCAGTATTCCCCGCGTTTGAGCAATTGCCGTGCCTATCGTCCATGCTTGGTTGTCCTGCTTTGCACACATTCTGCTCAAGCTGTGCGGAATAATACTCATCCTAGCAAGACTTTCCTCTTCGCACCTGTACAGTAATTTCAATGCCATTAGGTTGGTAAGCCCACCGCTGAAGCCCCTTTTCAACGCCGTACAATCTGCTCATGTCGAAGCCAGCCAATTTAGAGCCCCACAGCACTAGTGAAATGAACTGCCGTGCTAACGTCGTCGCTCCTGTACTCGACAAACATATTCTCCCCTTGCGTTTGATTCCGATTAAGCAAGGTCGCGCCGTCCACTCGGATGCGACATTACTGAAAGCCTCAGACAATCTTGCCCACAAGACGGCCACCGCCTTAACTCCAGCTGCAGCTGCACCATCAGTGGCTCGAGATGTGAGCTATTTCAGACTCCAAGATCTGCCAACAGAAGTCCGTTGCCAGATCTTCGAATGCATGACGGTATTGCCGAGAGCCGACCATTTGAACTTCTTGTTGACCTGCCGGTCCATGTTCCAGGAAGCCTCTCAATCTTTCTTCCACAGGCCTCTCTACTGCTCGAGCCAGGATAAGTTAATCGAATTCACCAATCGTCACACTCATGCCAGTCTCGATCATGTTCACACTCTTTACATCCAACTCCGAGAGGTACCTCCCGAGCGTGTCGAAGCATATCTGGCTCAAATAGCCCTCCATGTGCCCGGCAGACGATATGTTCATCCGTACACGCTCGAGCGAGGCCGTATTATCCAGGCATTACAGAGCCTACCCTGTCTCAGACATATCATCTTCTTGGGCACTCGAGACGGACCAAGAAACGCGCCCAAAGTGTTGCTCCACGAGGTCCTCTCATATGTTGCTCAAGCCTATACCAATCTCAAATCTCTGAGGGTCGAGGTTGACCCTTTTAGCATGGGCCGGGTCGCATCTCCAGTCACCTAAATGGTGTGAGGATGTGTGGTTTTGCAAATGCCATGCTAAGGCCATTCCTCAACACCCCTGTGGACTTATTGTCAGTGGCGGTCTCCAGTCCGAGCCCAAGCCGCTGCTTTTCTTGTGCGACTGTCCGCCTCGCGTACAAAGCTGGCACACCTCCCAACGAGCTCAAGCTGTCAGCAATGAATGGAGCTGACCTTATTCAATATCAAGTCCAAGATTGGCATGCAGACCAGCTTGTCTTAATCGGCTCATCGAGGCCAGTACCAACCGCAGTGTCACAGTCAATGTTGGTCTGAAAAGTCGAGCGGGGTATCTGACAGCAGGTGTGCGCTTCATTTGCCAGCGCCGGACCTGCGTTGAGCTCGAGTACTAGCCGAGCCCGCCTAGGCGCAAATGAGCGGAAAGCGAGAGGATGGGAAAGTAGGATGATACGATAGGGAGCCCTATCCACACTTCCTTCATCGTGGCTGCTGCACCTAATTTTCCTCACCACTCACGATGCCAAGTACCGCGCCACCTCATCCGTTTCATTTAGCGTGTGACGATGTGAGGTGAGCCCTGGGATAAGCGGCGGCCCTTGATCTGATAGAGTCCTTTCAGGTGTCGATTCACGCCAATATCTCTAGTTTGTTTGTTCTCCTGCATTGCCATCGTCGTGAAGTCGCTTCCAAGGTTGCCTGTTTGGAACATGGCGAATCCCTCGAGTCGTTCGTGTTCGTGTTCCTTTCACCCATTGTTGTAGATTCATCTCCATTTCGCTACACGTCCCGGGCAGTCAGGCTGACACCCCGTCGGCTTCAACGGATCATAGTAGTCCTCTTCATCGGTGACATCACTATCCATACCCTGGTCCACTGCTTCCTCCGTCTTGACCTCTACCCTTTCATTTGCACCACCTTCCGCCCCCTCTTCCTCTCCTCCCACTGGTGCAAAAGCATTCCTAAACCCACCCTTCTTGAATCCTCCGCCTATTCCTCCTCCGCCCGGTCCTGCTGCCTTCCCCTCCCTCTTCCCACTGGTCAATTTAACACTGATCAACGGCCCCTTCTCCCTCTCCTCCTTGCTCGAACCCTCCATACTCCGCTGAAGCCCCTTCATTTCCTTCAGTCGTTTCTTGTGCTGATGGTCATAGCTCATTTCATGAGCCTCGAACTCATTCATTCGCGCATACCCCTTTTGGCAAAGCTCGCAGAAGAAGGCTGACCGGGCCGCAACAGCCGATGGGGTGAGTGCCGGTGGCAAAGTTGTGCTGCGCGGGGGCATGCTGGTAAAGAGTGGGGTTGTCGCTCTTGTTTAGGGACTATTTTCTTAAAGGCGGTGAAGAAGTGCTACTGCTCGCAGGGTGCAAGGATGGAAACGAAGGAGTTGCCCGAGGTAATTAGAGGACAGAAGCAGATGGAAGGTCCACTAATTAATTTGTGGGTAAGTTTACAACCTAAAATTTACCAGTTTGTGCCTAAAATGACACTATTTTCACTCTTTCGCTTCAGACTCCCTCTCTAGGAATCAGTAATACAGTAATGTGGTCCCAGTAGAATCCCAAATTCTCAGCGTGGGCAAGGCTATCATCATGGGCCGTTATGAAGACCAGGAAAAAGCTAGTATGCCTGACAATTGAATAGTTTTGACGATTCAAGCTTCATGGTTACCTGTACCATTTGTGGCTGTACTCCTAATATATACAAGGTTCTCTATGATGTAGTCAATTTCCCCAAATCTTACTAGGCCGCTTGAGTTAATGTTACCCCCATCTACTCGCTGTGGTTCAAATTGACCCACCTGACTATTGCTTATGCCTGTCGAATGCTGTGACTGCATGAACGATAGTAAGATTGTGGTGCGATCTATAAAGCCTCTCAACTCGGAAGTTATTTGCAGCACTGAGTTTCGGATCTTGTGTTTCAACGTCGCGCTTATCTACATAGTCTGCAAGCCTTCCGAGACGAGATAAGGCCAAAATGTATGTGTTGGCATGGGATACTGGGCCGCGGACACGGCTCAAGTGTTGACTAGATGGGTTTCAAGGGTTTGAAAGGGAAGCCACTAGATATTTCCTGATCAACATACGGGATTGCCTTGGTGCCAACTGACCGCGCTCTCTGATCTTTTCTCTCTTTTTTAGAAGTTTTGTCTTGTCACACAGCCATGTTACCATCTATTGTCATGATTGTCAGCGAAGAGTACCATGAGTGGACTAACAGAAGAAGGAAAAGGCAGAGAGGGTGCTTACCCAAAGGTCTCTTCAAAATACTCTACCCCACGCTTGCCCTGTTTCAGCGCCGCGTGCACTGCAGCTCTTGCAGCGTCTGCCATGCCTGCTGGTCCGCACGTCAGGATGGCGATCCGGCCCCCCGCCGGCCCAGCCTTATCCACGTCATTGATGACATTTTGAATGGTGTCCCGGACGTCGGGGCGGTGGTACTCAATGCCAAGCTCGTCGCCGAGACTGCTTGAAGCGCTGGTATCGAGGTTCTTTTCAGCTCCCTCACTACTTATTTTGTTTAGTTCGAGACTGCGGCGAACATCCTCACTAGACGTGGCATATAGGTGGATGTGGATATCATTACGCCCAAGCATCGGCTTTAACTCGTGCACTGCAATGTCGCGGATCATGGAGTCCTGTTTGGCTGACCAGATAAGGGTGATGTCCCTTGTACGTGTGGTAAGCTTGTTGTCGGTACCCGATGGCCTGGCATCATTGGCCGTCATCTTGATATGTTCCTGTAGATATGGCAGTGCGCCAGATATGCCAGTTCCACCGACGACAAACACAACATTCTCATACGTATGCAAAGGGCTGTGCTCGCCATATGGTCCTTCAATGAAGATGTGTGGAGTGATGACACCGGTGGGAGACTTGAGGCACTGCTCACGAAGACGCTTGGTCCAGCCGCCAAAGGGACGCACAATGAAGGTGAGTTTCTGTTGACCGACTGTATCGTGGAAGATGGGGTGTTCATGATGTGATGACTGTCGATCCGTCTCTGAAGGAGTCTCAGAAGATGACTGAGCAGCAAGGACTTGGATCTCCTTCCTCACAACCCCTTGTGCGTCAGGGATATGATCAGGCTTGGAGTCGGCCGTCACCTTCGCGTCAGATCCGTCGATTCTGCCATATGCTCCTAGAGTGAAGGGATGGTTCTCCCACCCTTTCCACGTCACAGGTTGGTAAAGAAAATAGTGTTGACCAGGTCCAGGTTTGAGAATACGAGAGCCAGGTACGATTTCGATTCTAAGGAAGTCTCCGTCTCTCACATAGCTTGCGCTGGCCTTCGTATTGATAATAGAGCTAGATGACTTGGCGTGGAGATTGCAATATGCCCACCTGACCAAGCGAGCGCCTCGATCAAAGGACCATATTGCCACTGGCGGCCAAAGATACGGGTTATACTCACCGTCAAATATGATAGTGTGGCTGTTGCGAGTATTAGACCTCATGTGTGAATGTGAAAGGGATGGACATACGTACTGGTATAAGCCGACGAGCATGATGACGGAAAGGCCAATGTGAATGAGAAGGAACACCTCATAAGATTTGATCCGGAACCACATGAACGAAAAAAAGACAAGCAGGCCCATTGAAATTGTCGCCTAGAGCTCATGTCAACGAGGCCGTGAACAGATCACTGGGACTTGACTTGGAAGCGCCTACCATTCCTCCCATGTACCAGTACCGCTCTTTCCAGGCCTCGGCGAAGTAGCCGACTGTGAGATAAGTCAGTGCTGTTTTAAGACTACATATCTTCGTATGACGGAACTCACAATTCGATTCCAAAACGGACCAGTTTATTGAATGCACTATTGCTAACACAGTAGCAACTCGAGCAACATGGCGGTGAAAAATGCTGAACGTTGCATAGCTCCAGCCAGTAAGCCACAAGAAAATGTTGTTCCTACCAGAGAACAACCATAACCAGGGTAGAGTGGCGTAGGAGAGAATTCCGGTACGATCGGCAATATAACGCCAACCTTGCTGAGGCTCCGTATAGCTAAGACAGACTCAGTAACTGTCAAAAACCGGGTGGAAGTTTCTTAGATGACGTACTAAAGGTTCGGGGAGAAAATATAATATCCGACGCAGCACAATATCAAGACCATGCACCAGAAGGCGACAACAACGACCGTCTCCAAGCGTGTAGGTATAGTAGACCAGAGTACCGGACGGCTGTGGTGTGAGCCAAATGCCGCGGGGATGACAAGATTTGACTTGAACCAGTAATAAGCCGAAGTGATGACGGCGACGGGCTTCGAACCTCTCCCTTTCAAACTTGCCTGGGAAGTGTTTCCCTCAATGTCGGTCGAAACTTTCAAACGTCTGGAATTGAAGAGGTGTGTTAAGAGACGGTTAATCATGCCTATAAGGAGTAGACCTCCCCAGAACCCATATATGGCCCAGCTAGAGAATGTTAGTCGCCGCTTCATGAGACATGATGTGGCATCTTTGAGAGAAAGTAGACTCACCCGTATCGTTGATGGAGGCTATACTCCACTTCAAAGAGGACCTTTCTGCTCGTTAATAACAGAACCTGACATAGAAACGGGTATAGCCACGGAGTACGCACATACGTATCCCTCGCAACCTTATAATAGGATTTGGATATCAAGACCGATGTGTTGAAGACGGTGGATTTCGCAATGTCGCTGTATTCAGCGACAGGAAGAGAGCTTATGTAGCTTTGGGTGAGGATAGGGAGCACTTGAGAGTAGGGGACCAGTGTCACCCCCCCATATTCCTCGCAGTACCCTCCCAACAGTTTTGCGCCCGCTTCAATTTCCTTGGAAGTACAGTAGATCTTGGCAGCCGCCCACATCGACCTCACGACAAGGGGATTGGTGCATTCATTACCATAGTAGTCCGTGGGATCGGTCGAATTGAATGTGAGATATGAGAGTGCCGTGGCTATACCTTCCAGACAGCCAGTATACCGGTTGAAGGATCCAAGTGAAAGGCCCGATAGGGCAAGAAAGAGCGTCAGGACTCTCATCTTGGAATTGGATATGGATAAGACAGGTTAAATCACAGGTATACGGGGAGAAATAATGCATTATATGGCTCCTACCTTTGCGTAGAGTTGGCTGGACGCGGAAGAACCTCCAATCATGATCCATGTCAAGTGCCTTTGCGTCCATCGTGAGCAAATCAAAGGCAGTTTAAAACCCTTTTAGCCTTGGAAGGCACATTTTGACGAGCAGTGGTGGGACTGAGACCCGTTCACGCACGTCCAACAGGTTGCACCGGGACGGCCGTGGGACCCGATAGTGTACTCCAGTTAATCTTATCTGATGAAACCTAGATTCGGGGCTAGCGCATTCCTCGGGGCGATCCAGGCTCGACGTCGCTTACTTGTCTTGTCTCTGAGTCGCAATTGCCCGGCTTGATAACTTTGCAGATGTGGAGTCAAGCGCGACGAGGGCTGCCGGTAATACTCAGGGTATGAATTGGCGGGGTAACTTCCTGCCGGGGTGTGATCGTAACAATGTATGAAGGCGATGGGCGAAAATCAGCCATAGCGTGGCCTAGATGCGCGAAATCCTCTTATCGGGTTAATGTGGTACAAGCAGGGTTTTCTAATGTCGGATGATGTACCACTTTGCGACTAGAACTTGTTCAAGCTCTCTGCCTCTCTAGGAGTAAAGAAAACGAAGGACCGGCGCCCCATGCTGGAGCTATTGCCATTTGAGCGTGTACTCGACAAAGAGTAGCTGAACGCTGAAGTGGAAAATGAATGGTCTATGATGTGCATGGCATCCTCACTATGGTAATGATAAAGACTGAATCCCATGTACGGCCTCAACGCCTGCAACTGGGCAAATGGCCTGGGTCTAGTTGCACATCAAGGTTTGTGATCGATCATCCCTCGTGGTTCGTTTATCGCTAAGTAGTGAGAGCTGCTCCCAGGTTGGTCGATAGGTGCATACCAACAACGATACACGGTTCTTCTCTCTCAGGCGTGACTGGGTTCTCTTCGTATGGCAATCATGTGCCAGAGCGACCCCGAAGATCGGACGTCCCCCTCCGCCTATGGTGACAATCATCTGCAAGGGCCTGGTCAAAGTAGGTCCGGGGGGGACTGTCAATATTGACGCATTTTCTATCAGGTAAGTTTCCTTCAGAATGTGGTCCCACTTAGAATGAGGTGCCAGTGCGAGGGAACGCGTGTCAATGAGAAGCACATTCGTGTTGGGACTAAAGTTTCATGGCTAGTGGATCAAGTTACGAGAGCATGGCCTTACATGGCTTGATCATCACTTGCTCGAGCATATCTGAGAACGCTACAGACGTTTTAGCGAAGTTAAAGCTCTGGTGTCTGTTGACTGCAGGTTGCCACCGGTACCTTGTTCGGTTAGACCCTGGGAAGGGAGAGCCTTTCTGATTCCCACATATCATCTTCAAATCGCACTTTTCCCCAGTCCACGAAAGGAGAGTTGTGCCTAGAATTTGAGAATGGCTTGTGTTGAATTGAGTAATGCCTGCGAATTGTAAGAGGGTAATGGGAACGGGCAGTGAAAACGTGGGGTTTCACGGCGCGTGTTTCAATGAGCAGATCAGTAGATAATTTTGCAAAGTGGGCTTACGGTGCAAGGTACATTAGTCTGAAATCTTATCTTATCTTATCCTCTGATTTGAGTTGAGAGAGCACCCGGAATTGCGCTAACTCCACAGCGGTAAGTGGAAGAAATCCCGATTACGAGCGTCCCCTCCCTCAAAAGCCCAGTTTTCTAAGAGGAGGAGCGAACAAGCATGGGCGAGACAGACTTAGCTCCCTTGGCAGAGCGCCTTGGTGTCTCTTGAAATCCGCGCCAAGATCCTTCCGATGCCGGCGCTCAAAAAGCTTCGACTCCTAAGCTCTTCCGCTTACCATGCTTATGTCCATGAAGATTCTAGCTCTCAGCACCCCTTGTTGTCAACCTTTAGATGATTGGGGAGAGCTCGAAGAGCTAAGCAATACCGGTTGGCTGCTCTGTCCACGGTCTCACCAGTCGGACAGGGCTCCTCCCTTACGAGCCACAGCCTAGTCTATGATTCAAACTAGTTTTTCCAGGACGAGGCTTCATGCGTACGCTCATGTTACTAATAGCTTGTTTTCAAAGCTCTAGCCTTGATTTCAACGGCCAGTCTTTGACAGTCTCCGAGACACCTATTCAGGGACTTCATATGTCGACCTCGCTGTTTCTGAAGGCGTTGTTACCTTCGTTGACAATGTACTGAATTCTTGAGCCCCCTGGAGCCCGCCGGTCAATGGTAACGGGGATGGCGTCCCTGTCTGGCCTGTCCCAAATGCTACTGGTACCGGGACTGGCGGTTCAAGTACTGCATCATCCACCAGCAAACGTTGCCACTTACACTGGTCTGGCCGCCCCGCTACTGAGACCAGGACGTGTCGGCATCTGCGGCCGTGTTCGGCGCGGTTGCCTTCATTCTTCTATAGGCCAATATCAATGATGCCAAATCGCGCGATAGAAAGCGCTGGGCGTAAGATCTGATTTGAACATTGTGCTCGAAGCACGCGAATTAATCCACGAACGTGAATCTTGGCTTGAATAGGATCGGGATCTTTTATGACAGTCCCTATTTATAATTCGGAAGCTCTGGGAATCGGAGCTAGCTGTAAGAGTTAGTTCCTAGGCTTTCCCAACCAGTCGTTCAACACAAACATAATACATGGCCGATGGAATGAATTCGTGCACTAGCGTAGGCGGTTCGCCGTGCTGTGCACTTAGAAAGAAGGGATCTTTTCCAATTCCGAGGCTGATCGTGATCGTGATATCGTGCTTGTGGCTGACGTCCCTGGAGGTCCGACCAATCATAATGTCTCGAATGGCCATTTGACAGAACGCGTCTATCTGTTGACGATGGCACCATGCATAACTAATGAGTAGTGCGCGACGACGACGACGGCCCATCCTCACCCGCGAGTCGAGGAATTCGCCTCCTAGCGATGGCCTCTTCGAAGGCCTCCGCGTTGCCGCCCCTCACCCCAGTTGAATCCGTCTCCAACACCCCCATGCAAGACATCGAACCGTCTCCAGTCGACGGAGACGACGACGATGGCCCCACGCTGCCACGCCATAAAGATGATCTTCCCGCCTTTTCACAGTCCTCATTCACCCACTTCCTCGGTCTCACCCCCTCCCGCACCATGCGCATGCTCTCCGCCATCCAGAAGTACTCTGTCTTGCCTCCCTGCCTCTACCTCACTATGCACTACTCCAACACCGCGCTCATCCCTTTATTCACCCAGTCCCTCGCAGAGTCTGAAAAGCAACTCCTCCTCACCAGGCCATACTACCAATCATTCCCATTGGAACAATTGCTTGTCTTTGCCCCCATTGCATCACATGTCTTCTCGGGCATTGTACTTCGACTCTATAGAAGACGGCGGAACGCCAAAAGGTACGGAGCCTACACCTACAACGATCGCAAGCGGATACCATGGCCCAAGGTCAGCCTGACGAGTGCACTGGGATTCGCCCTTTATCCAATGCTTGCCGCCCATGTCATTAGCTGTCGGATCACACCACTTAAAGTCGAGGGTGGCAGCTCCGGCGTGGGACTGCGGTACTTTGCCCACGGTATCGCCAAGCACCCCATTGTTGCGAATACCGCCTACGTAACGATGCTGAGTGTGGCGAGCTGGCACTTCGTCACCGGCGCTGCCAAGTATCTGAAACTGTCTAGGGAGTATATCGCGGATGGAGGGGATTTTGGACGGATTAAGAAAAGACGCAGAGACTGGATCATCAATGGAGTGGCGGCGGCGATAGCTGTGGTATGGATTGCTGGTGGCCTGGGTGTCATCGGGAGAGGTGGCCAGGGGGCTGGCTGGGAGGCGAAGCAGTGGGACAAGATTTATCAGGCCATCCCGATATTAGGGAGGTTCATGTAGGTTGGATTGAGTTAGAGCCGTTCAGTTTTAGCTATTATATGCCAGTTTATTCCTACCGCCTCCTAGGCAATGAGTGTATAAGTATCAACAATCAAAATATTATACCTTAGACTACAAGATCATCGCGGACTTGCTTGAACCTCCACGGTCGAGCCTCAAGCTGAGCTTTGGGATCCGACCAACTTTGCTGACCCCTCGCACGGCAACACCACCAACCCCATTTCCTCCCTCGTTCTTTGTCGGGGGCACTTCTCAAGGCCTGAAGCGTTCCGATCATCTCTGTGCTACGGTACGGACCAACATGAGCAATCGCATATAGTGTTAGTGGCTGGTAGTTCCTCTCACCCGTGTGCTCCCCACTCTGCTCCTCACACGTTGGTGCAGATGTCCGGCGGCTTGTCAGCATTCGCAAGGTAACCACATTCGCATCTGAATTCTGTCGTCTTCGGCTTTGCCTTGTCGAGAACACTGATACTGCATCGTCTCATTTTGACCGCTATGGCGGAAAGCAAACCTAAAGGCTTGTTACAGCTCTGCGAAGAAATCAAGGACACTGTTCCGAAAGAACTTGGCGAAGATGCCTGGTATCTGCTAATTGTATGTATACGGTCATCCACCCCTATCCCACTTGCCCTAACAGCTGTTGCTTCAACCGACTTGCCATCACCGCCAGACCCCATCCAGGCCCAATTCCATTCATCCTGCCTAATTCTGACATTCCCCTCAGGCCACCATCTTCACATCCTCCCCCATCCCTACTCACTTTGCCAGCCTCTACAGCCACCTCATCAGCACTCCCCAGTTTAGCACGCCACAATCCCAAACGAGACTATCTCAATGCCTTCGTGACTTGCTTCTGAAACAGGTCACCCTAGTCGGCGCCCCCCAGATGCTCACGGCATTAATCCCGTTTGCGAAAGCATCGACACCTCCTGGCACTACAGTTTCTTCGGCCGCGGCCTCTTCACTCATCTCATCCCAGTATCTCGTCACCGACGCCGCTGCCATCAAGTCACGTGGCGAAGCAGCAATCAATACCATCTATGGCCCTCTGCTCTCCTCCATCGTGGGCACGTTCGGCATCCACAGCGCCGATATCATTCATATGGAGCTGTTCACTGTGTACGGCCTGTACCTGTCTGACTATACGCTGATGTCACCGCTAGAGACTGAACTGGTTGTTTTCGTCACCATTCTCAGCACGGGCCTCCGCGGACCGAGTTTGTGGCATGCCCGTGGTTTGGGTCGTATGTTGGGCGCCAGGGGCAAGGATGAGAGTACCGAGCAGATGGTCAAGGTCAAGGATATCGTCCAACAGGTCAAACTCGCTGCAAGGGCGGTTGTTGAGTGGTGCGGGCCAGAGTATGTGGCCAAGAGCAAGATGGACAAAGGAGGGTGGCCAGATGTGGGTGATGTAGTCAGAGAGTTAGGCGGCTGGGGCGACGATGATCCATGAATCGGAAAGAGAAAGAAAAGAAAAAAGAAAATACAGCAGGACCAACGACTATGTAGACTTCTACTAAGTTTGCAACCAGATCTAGATTATAATGATGCCACGAAGAACTCAGGGCCGACATATATCGACAAATCTCATGCTGAATCTTGTGTCCTTCAATTGTGTTACCAGGCCCATCCCAACCCCCGACGTCCATTCTATCAGCTTTATCCGTGGAAAAAAGTAAACCAGGGGTATCAATGCACGAAATTGTCTGATCAGAAAGATGCTAAATGTCAAAGTCGTCTTGCCAGGATTAAGTCATAACCACTGCCATCAACAGCATTCCGTCACCTGTCCCAGTTGGTGGTCTTGGCCCTATTCTCTCCCATCTATGCTCGTCATAGTCACTCGTTCAATTATTAGTTTCTGAATCGCTGGAATTGAAATTGCCAAGGCTACCACTAAAACACCGAGGCCGGCTAGTCATAAAACAGCGCAGGACGATGGAGTCTGCCTGCAGTGTGAAGTATTGGTTAGCTTCTAGTTGCTCCTCGGCCTGTGACAGCAATTCTGGGCCAGATAAATCTCTTGGGCTGTTCTCTGCGGCTAGCTCCTGGCGCCTTCCGTCGCATTTAATGGAGGAGTGCAGGAAGTGTCGCTTCGGCAAACTGCCCCCAAAAAAGTCATTGCTGTGTCGAGTTGGTCATGGCCTGTTCTTCTATTCGCGTAGGTGATGCTGTTGTTGCAGACTCCTGCAGTAAGGCCGCTGCTCTTCGTGCCTGAAGCTTTCATATCTTCTTTGTTTCGGACACAAACCGCCAGGGAACAGCCCTGAGCAAGATGAATGAATTGGGAGGATCAAAGCATCGGCTTACCATCTATCAGCCTCCAGTCTATGGACCCACCTGGCCGTAATTTTCAAACGCTCTCTAACACTTGTTGCGGGAAGAAGAGCATATTTCTGATCGTCTGCGATCGGCAGAATGCTTTGTAAATCGGTCAGCAGGACAATCCCCTAAACGTGGACAGTCTCACCAAGCAAACCAATATGGAAATAAAGCGGGGTCCCTCGGTGGCTCGCCATAGGTAACAAGTGTGCGCTGATGCAGCCATGGAGCAGACCTTGCCCGACATCGTGCGACGAACTCCAAGCAATACTCTAACAATCGCTGCGTAGACATGTGCTCAATTTGTGCGAACGGATTCTCTTCGGAAAGATGCATGCTGCCCGTTTCGCTCGCTTCGATAGCTTCCTCCTCGGCAATCGGCAAATCATCGATTCTCTGTATCCTGCCGATACTGTAGCCGTCTAGTACTGATGTCTCCATTACTCTAAATCGTGATGTTCCTCGGGTTTCTAGCATGAAGCGTCCATCTGCAAGCATCTCAATACGTTCAATATGCACCAAGGTGCCATACTGCATAAAATGAATATCGCCAAGATCCCCCTGCGGCTGGCGATGCATGTTGTAGATGACCATGCCGAACTTTCGAGTGCTATTGTCCATCACTCGTCGCGTCATCAGTCGGTAGCGGGGTTCGTAAATGTGAAGGAAAAGAGGCATCATTGGGAAGGCCAGCGTACATGGGAACAGCGGTACATTGGTGTCTTCGTCAATGATGTCCTCTAATTGGACTGTAGCTATACGTGCGGCAAGGAGATCTGGGAGAAGGCCTTCGATAAGGTCAGAGATCCTCTTATTACTTGGCTCGCCTTGAACGGCTACGGCCAGTGGTAGCCGGCGCCGGCAGATTGGACAAAGATTAGAATGGTCGAGGACTCGAGCAACACATTTTCGACAGTAGGTATGGCCGCAAGAGGTTGTCAGAGGCTCAAGCATCACCGCATAACAAACCTGACAATCCACTTCATTTCGTATGGCTTCGCGCAGCGTCTGCAGGACAGCGGTATCAAGCTCTTTGATCTGGTCCTTCGATTCGGCGGCTGTCGATATGTAGTTGAGATCTGAGTGGTAATTGAGTTCTCCCATGTCTGCGAACAGGTATGTCGCGACCAGACGGCCCCCGCGCAGCTCTATCGATCTTTGCGCAATGCCGATCGAAGCGTCGCCGTCACTAGGTCCGCATGATTGCAACGACACGCTAGTTGTCGCTGAGTTGTAGTTACTGATACATTTCTTGACCACATCCATCGTCTTGTTTAATGTGACATCCGTGCTGCAGTCGCCCATCGAGTGCTCTAGGGAACAGTCTTTGAACGGACACACAAAGCCTTCTGCCCGTCCTTCATTGAGAGGGTAGGTGATGTTCTCTCTCCTATGGAGCGGTGGCAGACAAGGCCGGCATAAAGAGTTCCCACAGGGTAGTGTCAGAGGTTCTCGTAATGGGTACGAGCACAGAGCGCATTGCAGAAGTCTGATGATGTCCCTAGCATCTTCGTAGCCTCTGAGCCCTCCGTGGGCTTTAACGGAGGGGCTCATTTGAGTAGAGGTACAGGCAGGCCTTAGGAGCTCGAATACTTCCGCTTCCTGTAAGTTCTGGATTGAGACAAACCACCCATGGACCAGGAGTGGAATTTAAGAGGCAATGAGGTGTGTAGGTGGAATTGGGAAAGTCCTTCGCGGCTGTCAGGCTTTATTATTCGTCGATGCAAGGAATATGATTTGCTACGATGGGCCTGATAAGGATGCCATGGGGCAGATTGATATCCAGGTCAACAGTAGATGAGTACAATGGCGTTAATGTAACTGTCGGAAAGCTGATTAGGAAACCTTAACAGGAAATGGAGATGGGATCAGTTAAGCGTGCGGGTTGTTAAATGGCCGATCATCAACGAGAGGACACCTTTGATGTCTGAGCGTCTAGATGTCGATGAGGCGAAGACTTCCTGATTAAGGGACTTTCGATGCGTCCATACGGCAATGGAGTGGTACCAGTGAGGTATCACGGTACTCTCTGAGATCCGCGGCATCTCGTCACGTGAATCCCGTAGCTTAATTGGTTCTGTGGTGGGATGAGCACGATAAGAAAAGGTCGTGATCGAACTCTGTGCCTGTGATCGACCGAATGGGCGTCATAGGCGCTGTAGCATTTTACATGTGCTCATATTGGCGATCACGTGCTTCTTGACGAGGCGTTCACACTGAGCCCGTTTCCGGGTCTTGCACCCACTGGTGACAGATGCCAGCAACGTGGCTCTCGCTATGATACTGATACAGATCCGGGTCCATGAACCGGGGAAGAGCAACCTGATGCTACAGCGACTTCGTCAAGCCGACTTGCACAACCCACCAGTATCTCAATGCGCTCTTCATATGCATAAACAGTGTCCAGCCCTGCTGACGACTATGCCCAGAACGCTGGCGGTCAAATGCTTCGTGTATCTCATGACATGCCCCCAAACTCCGCAACAAAAATCTTCTTGTACAGCAGTGCTCCCCTTGTAACAACCCCTTCGTCTTTGAGTAGGCACCATATCAGCCAGTGTCTGACGCGGTGTCCTCCGCATCCTCCGCGTCCGCATCTAACACAATTGTCCGCAGGACGCTTTTGTCAAACAGATCTAGGATGAACTGACGTGCTTGGAGTCGATAGTGATGACTTTCCAAAATGATCAAAGTTTTCTTAAATAACTCGACACTCATGAAGCGATGGGCATGTCGAACTTTGAGCACATGCAGCTCGGCAGCAATCTTCTTGTAAAGCACTGAGTTGCCCATGTCCACGATTAGTTTAAGGATGCTTGCATTGGTGCTCTCGTCGTCCACAACAGCTCGTCGGTATTGTTCATTGTCAGCACGAAGGGTCTCATGATCCAGAGGAGCTCGAGCTCTGAGTGACAGTGCTGCTATACGAGCAGGGTTCACTTGGGTCATATCACTGCGATGCGTGATGCACAGTCGTTCGAGTTTTTGTGGGACGCATAAACCGAGCGAGCGACCACTAGCATCAATTGTGGTATCCCAACCGTTCTCGGCCAACATTTGGACACCATGCGTCGTGCGCGAGATCAGGCCGAGGACAAAGCAAGCCGTGCCCCGAACGGACATTACCTCTGCCCCTTCAGCAATCCGAACAATCGATTTGACCACGTCGTGCTCTTCCAAGAAAGGTGCGCCAAGCTCCATAGACCCAATGTTTCCCACTGCCCAGAGGCTGCCTTTAATCTTGACAAGAGATTCGTCATCGTCGTCGTCAAGGCTGAAGTCTCGGATGGTCGAGGCAAATTCGTAGAAGTGCCCTGACTGTCGCAACAGCTTGCAGCCGTCTTCGGTTCTGGCAAGCTCACGATAGAAATGGACAGGTGCGAGTCCCAGGTCAACGCTGTCTGGTTCATCAGTGAAAGAGGACTTGTGCAAGCTGGGATCCAAATAGGCTCGTGACAGTGACGCTTCAACAAGCGCGACATACGAGTCATTCCGTCCTAGGAACCAGTCATCCATTTCCTGTGAGATGTAGTCCAGACCACTCAGATAGCGATAGCCAATCGATGTTGACAGGAAGCGCAGCAGGAGAGGGGCGCCGATTTCTCCGAGATGGTCCAAGGCCGGTCTGCACCTGACAACATACTCCAGATGGCCTTGCTGCTCGCAAGCTTCCTCGAGGATTTTGACAGCGGTTTCGCAAACCTCGACGTCAGGGTCGTAAAGCTGGGTCAAAACGAGGCGCAGCGCCCAGTGGGAGCTGCCTGGATCTTGCAAGCCAGACGAGTAGTGCATACGGCCAACGGCATATCGTCTGAGCAGTCTGGTGGCGAACAATCTGATTTCCTTGGGTGCCGATGTTAAGGCCTGTGACAGAATAACTCTAAGGTGAGTGTCGAGTGTGAAGTCCAAGTGGCCTAGCACAGCCCTAACGAGGTCTTCGCGATCTCGCAAGTCGACGATATGGTAGAACATGTTCATCATATGCCATCTTTCCATGATAGATATACCTTCGGGGCTAGAACTCAAAGCCCCGAGCATCTCAAAGTAGCCTCCACTCAGCGTTTCTGACATGGAGTGTCTGTCAAACAAGGGGGTTGCAGAGGTGAGTCCGCTTTGGGGATCTACCTGTGCCAGACATTCGGCAATCTGACGCATCAACTTGTTTTCGGCCAAGTACTGGACCCCGAGTGAAGTTTGGGTCAAAGTCCTAATCAAGGCGCATCCCGTACGAACATATCTCTGATTTGGTCGTGTATTTCGAACATTGCAGAAGCGCAACTTGAAAGGTCGGTAGAAACCTATAAGGCTCTTCATGAACTTTGTGGACTTGATGGCCTCTTCCAGACGTTTGCTATTGGTCAAAGGCCCTTCGATCAGACCAAGAATAATATCCCACTTCCACTTCAGATAGGACGTATGGCTCGTTACTTGGGTCTCAATAACAAGTTGTCGGAAGGTGTCACTGTCCATCAAGGGACTATACTTGGACTTCTCTATTGCCTGTGGGCCCACGGCCAGCTCTCCGCCGACAACGGCCTGTCCCATGCCAAGGTTGGTGGACTTGTTGAGCGTGCGATTGATGCTCTCGATTTGATACAGCATTGCCATGTTTTGGGCATAATTCTCCGACCCAAAATCCTCGATTGGAGAGAGTAAACCGCCGAGCACCTGGAGCCTTGCGCTGACGGAAGATGGCAAAGTGTCTTGAGCCATTTTCAGCACTTCCGTGAGGAGCAGAGTGGCCTTGCGCCGGAGGGTAAAGTCTTCCTCCGCCTTGATCAACTGGAAAAGGGCGGGTACGAGGCCAGCATTGATCAGGATGGCAAGGACAAACGCGGCAAAATGGTAGGTTAGTCTGAAGCGCCCAGAAGGATCATAGTCGTGGGAAGAGCGCTTGGCATCAGACTCAATGACTGCCGTGTTGACTCTGCCGTAGGTGGTTAGTCTCCTTCCAGCAAGAAAAGTGCCGGACCACGAGGGAGGCTTGATGCGGAGGACATCGAAGAGAAGTTCTAGGACTGTGTCACGGGCCTGGCTGATTGGGTATTGAAGTGAGTCAATCAAGGACTTGACAGAAGCGCCACGGCCCTCGGCCAGAACCAGAAAGCCGGGCCACGTCTTCAGCATTGCCGCTATGGCTTTGGCGCAGGTCTTGAGTTTGTCCTCATTACCATTCAGGAGCAGAGGATCTGTAAAGGGAGCAAACATGGCCTCAAATTCCCGACTGGTGCTGAGATACTGCCGCTGCTGTGGACGGTCCAGAATATGCAGGAAGCTAGCGATCAAGGCCTCGGGGGCTGGAAAGGTGCCATTTGCGAGAGCATCAGTCAGGGTGGTCATGCCGTTCGCGGACACGAGAAGAGCAGGATGCTTGGCCAGGATCTCAGCAAGAGTCAAGAGGCAGATGTCCTTCAGTCGATCGTCGTGGTGTTCAGCAACAGCAACCAGACTGCGCACAACGGCGCGGGAGAGCTCGAGTACACCATTCTTGACATCAAGAAATGCTCGTACAAATTTGACGGCTTGCTCGCGCTCCAGGATGGCCGGGCCCTTTTTTACCAGAGACAACGTCACCAGCTCGTCGGTATGGAAGTCCCGGATGGTGCGAAGGGAACTTTGGTCGGCAATTGCATGCCGCGTCAATCGATAACCGGCTGCAACGACGTCTGAATTATCACTGAGAAGCATCATTTGCACTCTAAGGCCAAAGACCGACCACGCAAGGTCGTACTTGAGGGTCGGGTTCTTCTTAAACAGCTCGACCAGGGCATTGGCTCGCTCGATGTAATAATCTGGTTGCATACCTTCGACCTCCAATGCTTGCAGGGTGTCGGTGAGAACCAGGGTAGGCGACTCTCCATCGCTCTGATCGCTGCTTTGGTTGTCTGAGTCTTGGTGTATGGAATCTTGCTTCAAAGGACTTCCCTTGAAGTAGCTCGTCATACGGCTCGAGAGAGTTGCATCGGTGATCTGCGCCCGTTGGATCTCCTGGTCGAGTTCAAATCTCAGCTGGGCCAGCTTTCGGTTCGAGGCGCCGAGTTCTTGTTCTATCTTGTACCTCTGTTCCTTGATCTGCTTGGATGACTTGCTCATGAGCGCTTCGAGCATGTTTTCAGTGCCCAATTTGATCTTCATCTCTTTGGCTATCTTGTCCCGGACGATAGCCTGCCGCTTCTCCGGTGTGCTCGCGCCGTCTCTTGCTCCGTCGAGCTCTTTGAGGAGCATCGACCGCGGCAACTGAGTGGTCGAATACTCGTTCTGGGGAGTCGCGCCCCAGGATTGCGGCGCGCTCTTCAAATCGGTTGAGAAGCTGCCCGGCGCACCTGCGCCGCCTAATCCTTGGATGAAGGGTTTTTGGCCATACTGGCCGTGGCCGTGAGACAACGCTCGGTTGTCCTTTGGCGGCGGCCGCGGGAGCGTGGTGAAGTCATCGCTCTTGCGTGGGGAATGTCGGGCCAACGAGCGGACTTGGGTGGGCGTCACCGAATGCCCAACTCCATCTTCGGGTGCAGCCATTGAGCCATTTCAATGGACCATCACGCCTACTCTTGCGGGGCGCTGGCGTCCGCGGAGGGCAGGCGCGCGAGAGATCGAGGCAGAGGAAGGAGCGACGGAGGCGGCGTATCGATCGAGAGCCAGGAGAACGAAGGTGTATGCTGAGTTGCTTGTGTAGGATAATGAAAGACCAGTCAAAGGAGAATGGCAGATGGTCGACAGTACAAAGGGTAACGTGAATATCATCAGGCTCACCATGAACTGGAGAGACGCTTCCGCTTCCGGATCCGCGGCTGCCAATGTGGAGAGCCGCCTCGTGCCAGGCCGCCCACCCCCGCTATCCGCAATCGAGAATCCAGAATCTAGCACGTCACGTGATTCTGGCGCGAAAAGGCCAATGGGGGCTGCCACCCAATTCAGAAACTTTGCCGAAAGACTCTGGGCATTCGCTTGGAACTGCGCTAAATCACAGATATGTTATCGGAATCCGCCGTTGCCCGCGTACCGTCGTGTAGGGACCAGTTTTGTCACGCTAACAACTCACACTAAGGCGGACTCTCTTACTATTTCCGGCTAGTCAGTTTTACAACGACCAAGATTTTCCACTGCGCTATTTCCCAGACTTCAGAGAAGGCAAGTTTGGCGAGGAACTGGCAGCCAATTAGAGATCAAATATTCCTACAGCCTGCTCCACCTGCCTGAGCTTTAATGGCCAAAAGCTAGTCCCTGCACCAGAGCATAGGTACTCGCCAATATGCTGGTACCCCGACTTAGGCTGCGAAAATACCTTGGACTCTGGTTAAGCATACGTGTCCTGGGTTTGTAGCCTGATATGTCCCTAGCTTTGCTGATCATGAGACCAGAGCGGCAAATACGGTGTCCCTCCGTGGGTCTGGCGATGCCCGACCAAATTGTTGGAGGCAGCGCCGTGCTGGCTCCAGCTGGGTCAGTGGAAATCCCCGCATCGGTCCCACGTTATCATGTCGTGGCTTGTGCATATATATATTACAGGAGATTTGGGCTTGATTTTGCCATGTGTCATTCTGCTCTTCTGTTATCATTCAAAGCTAGATAAGACCCCTTCCACAGATCATCTATTCATATAGCTGCCTCTGTGTCGACGAGCCCTAAAGCCACGAGCCGAGAGCAACTCAATTGTCATCATTACCAGCAATCAATCACCATCCCCAGAGACTCAATCGTCGTCATTGTCCAGTCATCACCATGCCTACCGTAGCAGCAGCTCGTTACGGCAAGGATAACATCAGGCTTTACAAGGTGCACCGCGATGAAGCTACCAAGACTCAATCGGTGGTCGAGATGACAGTGTGTGTCCTGCTCGAGGGCGAGATTGAGACTTCATACACCAAGGCTGACAACTCTGTCGTTGTGCCTACCGACACCATGAAGCAGACCACGTACATCATGGCTAAGCAAAACCCCATCCAGCCCCCGGAGCTCTTCGCTTCCATTCTCGGCTCCCACTTCGTCGACACCTACAAGCACATCCACACAGCACACGTCTCCATTATCCAGCATAAATGGGCGCGGATGACGGTCGACGGGAAGCCACACCCACACTCCTTCTTCCGTGATGGCAATGACAAGGTCCTGGTCAATGCCGACGTCATTGAGGGCAAAGGCATTGAGATCCGATCTGGCATCTCAGATCTGCTTGTGCTCAAGAGCACCGGCTCGGCATTCCACCACTTCATTGACGACGAGTTCACCATCCTCAAGGACACGTACGACAGAGTCCTCAGCACGTCAATCGATGCTGGCTGGAAGTGGAAGACATTCGCCGGACTCGACGAGGTCAAGAAGGAAGTTGCCAAGTTTGACGAAGCCGCGACCAAGGTCAGGGAAATCACCTTCCGCCTGTTCGCCAACGAAGAGTCTCCGAGTGTACAGAACACGATGTATAAGATGAGCGAGGAGATTTTGGATGCTGTGCCGCTGGTCCAGGCCGTTGACTATTCCCTGCCCAACAAGCACTACTTTGAGATTGACTTGAGCTGGCACAAAGGCCTGAAGAACACCGGCAAAGATGCCGAGGTGTATGCACCACAATCTGACCCCAACGGTCTCATCAAGTGCACTGTCACTCGGTAGATAGATAGCGTGACAGATGACCAGGCTCGTACCTGGATCCTGTGCAGGAACGTTCCAGTTAATATAATCCCTCATCAAATCTTCTAATCTCCATACAGTATTGGCTTCTGACTGTTCTTGGCATACCCTATTTTTACACTCCTGGCCCGTCGACCTTCTTGGACGCCTCAATTGCCTGAATTACTGCGCCGCCACCACCACTGCCTACGCCCCTTGGTACACCGGCAAACCTCACGATATTCTTCCCGTAGGGGTGTGCCATCGTCTCAAAGCACTTCAGCCGTGCTAATCTCTTATCCCGTAATCTGTTCTTGGGCAGCATCCCTCGCACCGCGCGCTTAAGCACCTCTCCGCCGCCCCATTTGGCGAACATGCGATCCATGCTCATTTGCTTCAAACTGCCCGGTCGGGTTGTATGCGTGTAGTATTGTTTCTGAAAGCGTTTCTTGCCTGTGGTGTGAAGGTCGTGGCAGCCGACAGCGACGACGTAGTCGCCACAGTCTGTCGAGGGGTCCCAGATCGGCTTGTTTTTGCCCATCAGGAATGTTGCGATGGAGGTGGCAATACGGCCCAAGGACCGAGAGTCAGAGCCAACATCAATGTAATGCCATGTTCGAGAGTAGGCAAGACGAGTCTGGGGCCGTTAGCTGGAAGGAGAGAAAAGGGTGTAGATGGAGCAAGCCCCCGGGGGGGAGGGGGAATAATAAGCAAAACGCACCTTGCCCACGGTTTGCGACATGGCTCGCTACTATTGTCACCTTGACATCTAATCGGAATCGGAAGACAACGCCGCCAGCACAAGCGAAACGACTATGGAACGGGATGGACGATTCACGGCAATGTGAAGGCGCAAACTCGAGGGCAGCTACAAGGATTAACCCTAACCCTAGCTCGCAAAATCACGGAATCCACGCCCGACACCAATAACCAAGACCAGTGGGAGTCTTGGCACTGCTTTGCCAAGAGTTTCGTCGCACTTAGCAGAACATTGCTACAATACCGCTGCCGCTACCGCAGACTTCAAGCCGTACCCATTCCTCTCCAAGGCCTCCCTCATCGCCTCCAGCCAGCATGTCGACTACTCCGATGGTGCAGTGCTTCGGCAAGAAGAAGACTGGTATGACTTGACCCACCTCACGCACCGACACGACGACCGCGAAAGGGCGTGAAATAATACAAATTCTGACAATGTCGCAGCAACTGCAGTCGCCCACTGTAAGAAAGGCAAGGGCCTCGTCAAGGTCAACGGCAAGCCTCTCTCTCTTGTCCAACCTGAGATCCTCCGCTTCAAGGTACGCGCTATTCCTCCACGGCTCCTCCCAAGCTCCGGCCGACTAACAATCCTGGTTCAAGGTTTACGAGCCGCTCCTCATCGTCGGCCTCGACAAGTTTGCCGGCGTCGACATCCGCGTGCGTGTTACCGGCGGTGGCCACACCAGCCAAGTCTATGCGATCCGTCAGGCTATCGCCAAGTCAATCGTCGCCTACTACCAGAAATATGTGGACGAGTATACCAAGAACCATTTGAAGCAGGCATTGGTGCAATACGACCGTACATTGTTGGTGGCCGATAACCGGAGATGCGAGCCGAAGAAGTTTGGTGGTCCAGGTGCCAGAGCCAGATACCAGAAATCGTACCGTTAAGCAGCCTGGCCGGGGGTGTGGTGCATTGTTTTCTGGCTTTGTGGAGAGAGAGCGAAAGACCGACAGTGTCTATTCACTGCAGCAGCCAGGGGTGCATCAGCATGGCAACTGGTGGAAAAGTCTGCCGCACCGACGCTATCGACGGGCACGGCCGACACAGAGGAAGCAGCGGCTGAAGACGGCCTGGTTTTCAAGGCAATGGCTGGCAATGCCAACAAAGGATTCCGTTCCCGAGAATACATACACAGCTATCGGATATCGGGTCCGAATAGTAGTTCTGAATGTACGTGATCAGGTGTCAACTATGACTGGTGCATACTCACCCGTCTCCTCGTCCTCGTCCGCACCGTCGACCGTGAGTTCGACCTTGTCGCCGTCTTCCAGTTCAATCAGACCCCGCTTGAGCCAATCTCGCCCACTCTCCCAACTGTAGTGATCCTTCATGAAAGCCTCGAAAGAATCCAGCTCTTTCCACACCGGGCCAGCCTCCTTGGTGCCTTCCTCGACACTGCCACGAAACTTGCGGATGAGGAGTCGCAGCCACGAACTGCTGCTCTCGTCCCGCAGCTCAAACAAGCCACCATCAACATCATCGACGTGGGCCATTTGCAGTTTCAGAAGCTTCAGCACCTCGACGAAGAATGCCTCGATTTCACCCAGTGCGGCCTGACTGGTCAAGATGACCGAGAGGATGCGCTTCCACTGCTCCAAGCAACTGTAGTTGGCCAGGACCAGGACCATGACGAAGCAGAATTGCAGTTCCCCCAGCAATTGCCTCGCTCCATGGCTTCTGTGGCTGCCGGGGGGTGCGACGAGGCTGTCGATGAGATGGCCGAGATACCAGCTGCGATCTCTGGCCCTGTCGGTTCTTTCTCTGCCGATGGCGTCGGTCGGCCACGTCTGCTTCAGGTTGACAGAGACAAACGACAGCTTTGTCTCGCCGGAAAGCACGGAGGAAGCCTCGAGATGGCTCAGCCCGGGAATGTGCTCAGTGTCGTGGGGCGCCGACGAGACGGACGTCAATGTCCAGTCGGCAGGCAGAATGCGATTCAAGACGCTGTCGTCCACATGCGATACCAGAAGGCGCCAGTCGCTGGGCGCAGCTGCGCCCGCAGCTGCAGGCGAGGCATCTTGCTTCGCAGCCGCATCCGCTGTTGCATCTTCGAGCGCCTGGTATTCGACCAGTCCGCGCTCGCGCAAACTGGGGATGGCACTTCGCGCCGCAGTGGCCTCGGAGCTGTTTAGCGGCAGAAGAAGTAAGCACTCGTCCGCACCGCTCCACTTGAAGACGTGCACAACAGGCTCGCGCGGTTCGGCAATCCTCAGCCAGAGACCGTGGCGAATGGAAAGAGACGCATCGGTGCTTGCGTAGAGGAAATGGAAGCCTGGCGGTACACTCGTGACGCCGTGGAAATTCGGCGAGGACTGGAAAGAGAGTAGATCTATGCCTACGAAGGTTTTTGGAGGGAGGTTGAGAAATATCAGAGTAGATGAAGAAGTTGAAGATGCCATAGCGAGATGGCTATTGCCGTTACCGAGACCGCTATTACTGTTATTAGGCTGGCGGCGGAGTCACCAAGGCGAGCAACATAGATACTCAAAGCAAGTCAAAAGAGTAGACAAAGAAGATATAGATGCTATAATAAGATAATTAGCTATTGCTGTTACTGAGAGGGCGATTGCTGTTACTGACATGGCTATTACTGTTACCAAGCTGGCAGCAGAGACATCAAGGCGGCCAACACAGATAGTAAAAACAAGTCAAAAGAGTAGACAAAGAAGATAAAGATGCTATAATAAGATAATTAGCTATTGCTGCTACTGAGGCAACTATTACTGCTACTAAGCTGGCGGTAGAGATACTAAGGTGAGCAATGCAGATACAAAAAAAAGGTTGAAAGAGTATAGCGAGATGGCAATTGCTGTTGAGACGGCTATTACTGTTATGAGACGGCTATCACTGTTATCGATCCAGTGGCGGAGACATCAAGGCGAGCAAGGCGGATGGTAAAACCAAGTCGAAAGATTTGTGTCAATGTTTCTTGCATGTGCCTGATTCTCAGCATTGAATGCAGATCGATGGCACAGAATGTGTCATGTGAAGACCAGGCGCTGAGGCCGTTCTCCGCGAAATTTGTCCATCTCCACGCCCGCTTTTCCCTCAAACTGTACTTCTACAAGCACAACCTGAGCCAGCACGGCCATACGCCCGTGCGCTCACAGACGGCGACCACGACGACCACCCTTGCGTCTGGTCGAGTCCGACGGCGTCGGTGTGACATCTTCAATGCGGCCAATCTTCATGCCAGATCGAGCCAGCGCGCGCAGGGCCGACTGAGCACCGGGGCCGGGGGTCTTGGTGCCGTTGCCGCCGGTAGCGCGGATCTTGATGTGCAGAGCTGTGATGCCCAATTCCTTGCAGCGCTGAGCAACATCCTGAGCTGCCAACATGGCCGCATACGGGGACGACTCGTCTCGGTCGGCCTTGACTTTCATGCCGCCAGTCACTCGGCATATCGTCTCGCGGCCACTGCCATCACCCCAACGTCAGCCCATGCAGGCAACATTGCCTAGCAATTTTGCAGAGGCTGTACAGCGTGCCACACTTACGAGAGATCGGTAACATGAACGAAGGTGTCGTTGAACGAGGCAAAGATACGGGCGACGCCAAAGACGAGTTCACCTGGAAAAGCGTCAGTCTGATTGATGCTCAGTCAAATCACACGCTTGTAGCTCACCTTCTCGGACCTGCGGGCCAAGAGAAATGTTCTCGGTAGCGGCGCGCTCAACCTTCTTCTTGGGAGGCATCTTGATGGTCTGTCGAGCGATGAGTGTGCAGTTGAGCGCCGGGCGACGGTGAGGACGCAGACAGTCGAGACTGGTGCAGCGAAATTCAAAGTGCGCTGGAGTGGGGCGCTTCGAAATCTTGGCACGCCGCCTTGTTCTAGACCCAATACGTGTCTTCACCCGAGTCCGAGCAGTTTGATAAAACTGTCCAGCCACATCACCCTTGGGCAGGAAAAGCAAGCCCGCGCCAGATTCACATCGATAGGTTCAGGTTCGTTGATTGTTGGCGGACGGACGGACAGCTGCTTCCCCCCAACGCCCGGGTCAGTCTACGTCTGTGTGGACCATGACTTGGGGTGCCTACTTGTGAACTGTCCCCTTACAGCGAGGCCGGTATCCAGCCGTGGTGAAGATGGGCGGGTCAATCTCCAAGTTGTTCTCTAGTCTCATCTGGGGGAAAAAGGACATCAGGATTTTGATATTAGGTTTGGTAAGGGATGGTGACCTCCGACACCACGCGCTGGCTGATGGTCGAGCAAGGACAATGCCGGCAAGACCACACTACTATACAGATTAAAGGTGAAGCCGCCTTGCCCAGCTCTCTCTGCAGATAGCTGATCGTCCAGATCGGAGAGGTTGTGACAACCATACCGACCATTGGCTTTAACGTCGAGTAAGCTCTCGTCGCCCCAGTGCTTGGCATTGATCTAACCAGAGCAGATCCGTCCAGTACGGCAACTTGGTCCTGTCAGTGTGGGACCTGGGCGGGCAAACGTCAATCCGACCGTACTGGCGGTCATACTATGCCAACACAGCAGCTGTCATCTTTGTAGTCGACTCGACAGATATCGAGCGCTTGGAGATTGCGGCGGATGAGCTGCGGTCAATGCTAGAAGAAGACGAGCTGAAAGACGCAGCCTTGCTGGTATTTGCTAACAAGCAGGATCAGGTACCCTCCCCACCCATTCTTGCATTGACTCTTGTTGACCGCTATGTCCTAGCCTGGAGCTCAAGGAGCAGGGGAGATATCCGAGGCCCTGAAATTAGCCGAGCTCAGAGACCGAAACTGGAGTATTGTAGCATGTTCTGTAATTGACGGCAAAGGCATCAGTGAAGGGATGGACTGGTTGGTGTAAGTGTTGCACAGACGACTGATCTAGCCGAGACTAACTGAGGCAGGCAAACAGTACAGTCCGATTCATAGACTTTCCCCGCCTGTCAGAGCCTCTTCCCTTTTGCAAAATAAGAATATCCTCACCTACCCTGGGCTCTTTCTACCTGTACACTCAAGTAGGATCCGAGCCCGCCTCCTTTCCTTGTATGCCATCACTGTCTGCCCCGTTTATCGTGATGCCTAATTTGCTGGCAACATCAAAGAACTACCACGTTGGGACTTTCCCACCAGGGGTGATCCTGAAGCACTATGTCTCCTCCCCCCTATACCGGCCCTTCCTATTCCTCCTAGGTATATTACTCCTGGGTATGGAGCTCCTCCGCGCCACATGCATTCCAGAGTAGTATTTGCTAAAAAGCAAGTTCAACTTCTATCAGCCTTGTCTTCAGACTTGCGCGCAAATTGGACTGGTCAAAGTGGCTGTCAGAGGATGTCCATGGATTAAACTTTGGTTGGTTAGGAGGAGGTGGCACTACAGGACTTCGTTTTTCGGATCTTCCTTTGTACTACCTTGCCTGGATCCAGAAAACTAGTGCCAGTTTCTTGGGGTAGCACATTCTGTGTACTATATCACCGACAGCTTTCTTCATGGTATTTGGGTTCGGCCAACTTAATCTATTGCGTCAGTGACTTGGATCTGTTGTGAATTGGCCTCTCTGTTATGTAACCTCGTGGTGCTCAGCCCTCTCGGTAGCTATTTGCTCGCCAGTGCCTGCAGATCTGCATTTCGACCACATGTAGCATTGTGAGCTTTCGGAGCTGTCATCCTTGCTGAGTCGGCCAGGACTGGTAATATCCGTGCCTGTCGACGAACGGGGTACGGTGGGTTCTCCCTCAGCCGGGTAAATCTCCCGCGGGCTTGCCCTGACCCTGAAGTACCTTCGCCCAGAGAAGTCGCGTGGATTCTTAACCCCCCGTTTTCATGTACGTACATTAGCCCTGCACGATAAAGGCCTAAACTGACGCCGCCACACGGCATGAAGCCAATGGTGGCTTGCACAGCGGAGTCGAGGCTTTCCTGGCATATTTTGCCCAGTCCCAGCCACAACCCAAGCCAACAAGCGGAGTAAATCTGACGCATGCGGATGATTCTGAACATGGAGTTTTCATGCTCTCTGTCAAGTTACTTCAACTTACGCAAAAGTGGCGGCGCACTCTCGACGCTAGCTTCTTAACATATACTCCACGTAGCTAGCCTCCGCACCGGCGGTGTCGACCTGCCGAATAACTTGACTCCATTGGGGAAGGTGAACTCTCCGTGAGCGAGGTTGGCTTACCTTTGCCGCTGTCGAGCAGATTCGACGTGTGAGAGACATCTAGTGCATGACTCGGGAACTTGTCCCTGTCGCAAGCCATCTTTTGCTTATTATGCCTGCAACTCTTTTCAGACAATGTCATCATTCACGAAAACACTCTTCGGTGGAGCTACAGCCCAAGCTGGGCCGCAATACTATGGCCACTCGTCATTTGACTCGGAGATATACTAAACAAGCCTCCGATCCAGAAGTTGCTTCTCGAAGCATATCGGCCATAGCATCCTCATGACAGGTAAGTTAACGGCAGACCTCTTCCGCTCAGGCACAGCCAAAGTGACCAGGATCCCGACCTGTAACTCGTCCACATTTGATCCATTGAACGTCGATTTGCTTATGTATCTTCCAGAGGTCAGGTCCGCTCAAATTAGAATCTGACTTGATGCCTCCATGCCACCGTTGTAGCAATTGGACCCTTAAGTCTCAAGCACCTCTTGCCAGTTAATGCCTTGCGACAATCCATCAATGTTATGAGTGACCACAGGTCTATCCCGGCTCAGTTGGCTGGGTGAACACGCCTCTCTCAAATTGGCGCCGAGGAGGGTTTTCGCAACATGGAAGCCGTGTTTATCACCGTCCATGGTTAGTGATTGCCCTGCTTCCCGCCCTACGTGCAGTTAACTGTACTGATGCGCGGGCAGATCTGAGCCTGGATGCTCGAATCAAATTCTCTTCCGACAGCATTGTGGATATTCTTGGCTACAGCCCATCTGAAGTTAAGGGCAAGTCATGTTGGGAATACTTCCATCCAGACGAGATTCCCTTCGCCAAGTCGATCCATACCCAAGGCCTGGATCTTGATAAGGCTGCTGTTTTAAACCATTGCCAGATAAGGCATAAGAATGGTAGTTGGATCGACTGCGAGTGTGTCTTCACCGTTGTGTATGATGTCTTGGTTGCAAGCATATCCGTCTATAAGAGAGGGCCTAAAGCAAGGCGTACGTTCTTCGTGTTGCATTCTTGTGAACCCCTCAATTGACGCTTGCCAGGACGAGCACTCGAGGGAGCCAATGTTCGGCGAATCTTCTCTTCTTCTCCCAAAGATCCTCGTTATGACATGCTGTCATTTTTATCAAACAAGTTCTACCAACAGCCCACGGCCCACTGGCGGGAGCCTCGAGCAGCACTCTTTCTCAACCGATTCACCCGGTCTTCCAGCATCATGTTTGCCACAAGCAGTGTCTCAGCCATTCTCGGCCCCAGTCCAGAAGAACTCATAGGCAAGAGCTTCTACTACTGCATCGCCGAGAATTGCCTCGCAGACGCAGTCAAATGTGTTGAGAGTGCCAAGTCCAACGACTCGATTGCGTACTTGCGATTCTGGTACCGCGATCCGACTCTCCCTAATGCGCGACCGCCCTCCATCCCGGTTGACGACCTTGAAGATGAAGACGACGAATATGGCGGCCGCGGTTGTCTTGGCACAGGGCCGGTAGTTGGCACTGCTCAATCTGGCAGTACTGCTGGTCCCCCCCCAAGCCGCTCACATATATCCAACTCATCACCACGAGTAAGCGGTGACGCCATGAGGGACCTCGTAGGCAGTAATCATTCACTGCCCTCCATCAAGAACACCGCTAAACGACGCAATAGCTTCTCAAGAAATAGCAAAGACGCCGAAGATCTGGCTGAAGACGCCGTCTTTGATCCCCCTGTCATTGGCCGCACCATATCCCCTGCTGCCAAGTCGAATAAACACGAGCCTCCTCCACTAGGCACACACATTGAGATTGAGGCCGTCGTTTCGTGCTCTTCCGACAGTCTCGTAGTTGTGGTTCGACGTGCCCGTCCGCTTGTCCTAACCCCGCTCTCAGTCATTGATGATGACAATGACGAAGGAGAAACCGAAGAGGAAAAGCATCACGTACATCAGCTTAAAAGAGACGGGAAGCAGACGCATTTTTCCAACGGCCTGTTTGCATCACCCTGGGCTCCCCAGCCTCTACTCCCAGGCGACGAGGGCCAAACGACAGCCGTGATAAAAACAGCGACACGAAGAGAGACAAGCACACGTATGTCGCTCGCCGACTGGTCAGACTCACAGGATTCAGGGTTCATGTCTGCAATTCGTGACGTTGCTGTCTTTGCTTGGTCGCTGGTTGGCATCAATGGCAGTTTGGCAGAGTCTGCCAAGAAAGATGGCAGTGGCAAGGGCGAGCCAAAGTGCCAAGCACTGCCGCCCGGTGGTCTGGTGGTGTGGGATCCGAACGCGAGAGTGTCAGCGGCCGACAATGAGCGTTACAATGGGTTCATTGGCAGTCGGAATGGACAGCAAGAGCACATGAGCGATCCAGACAATACGCCGTATTGTAGCGATGACGGTGTTGTGTGGAAGCGCGCCCCGCAGATGTCAACCTGGAGGCCGCCGAAGAGGGTTCAGGCGCGTCAGGATGCGTTTGGCGACGAGGGCGATAGGCGGAGGAAGAGGACCAGCAAGAACAACGGAGCAGGAGTCAGCGCTGACCATTTGTCGTCGTCGTCGTTATCATCATTGTCATCATCGTCGGAAAGCAAGGCGAGATGATGATGATTGTGTTCTGCGCTGCACTCTCATACACACTTTCCGTAGCATGATGATACCCATGAATGGGGTGAACGACGAAAAAAAAAGAAGCCCTAGCGTCCTGGTTGTGGCGAGACTATTGATATGTGTAAAGAAATAAAGTACTTAAGTACCTCCCCGTTCATGTTCTGTCGAGACTATTGATATGTGTAAAGAAATAAAGTACTAAGTACCTCCCAGTTCATGTTCTGTCGTCCTTGCTTCCCTTTGTTCTCCCTCTCGGTCTAGCCAGTTGGAGTAGGTGAAGCAGCATGGTTAAAACCGGCTAGAACCGGAACGAGCAAGGCCTCTCGTCCTAATTACACATCCTTCTTTTTCAACTGGGCGGAAACTTTGGCCAAAGCAAACAAGCGACTGAAGTACCAATCAAACAGGCCGTTCCAGAACCATCCACCGCTGACCAACCACACCCTGCTGGCGCCAGTGCCTTCCCATACCCAGCGGCTCCTGGCATCCTTCCAGCCAAGCAATTTCCAGATCCAGCTACCTCCGCCGGGTATAATCTGGGGCACCACCTTGGCGGCATAGTCAGTGGCGGGCATGCCGACCTCAGCACTGTGCTTCTGCCGCCGCTGATACTCAGGGCCGAGGGGGAGGTAATAGCTGTTGGCTGGGAGCTCGTAGGTGACGTGGGTGGTGATGTTGGTCTTGACGCCGCCGGTAATGACCGAGATGACCGAGACACCCAGCGGGGCCAGCTCGAGGCGAAGGGTGTTGCTGTACTGGAGTAGGGCGGCCTTGGACGCATTGTACACAGAGCCAAAGACGTAGGGCATGACGGTCGTAACACTGGCGATTTGGACGATGGTTCCCTTGGCGCTGATCAGCAGCGGCACGAATTTCTGTATCGTCGCCATGACGCCAAGCACGTTGGTCTGGAAGATAGATGCTGCCGTTTCGAGCGAGATGTCGAGTGCGGGCACGGAGTAGCTGACCCCGGCGTTGTTGATGAGCATATCGAGCCCGCGATTTCCGACGAGTTTGCTGATCGTCTCGAAGCTGGCGTCCAGGGACTCTGAGCTAGTGACATCGAGGGAGAAGCATTCGATGCCGGCGTCTTGCAGAGGCTGAAGTGTAGCCACTCTCCGGGCTGTGGCGAAGACCCGGTAGTTGTACGGCGATGAATGCAGGGCTACAGCAAGGGCATGGCCGATGCCTCCTGGTGTACATCCTGTGATGAGCACACTGGGACGTGTATCTGGGCTGGATTGGGTTGCCATTGGGTCAATTGTTCCTGTTTCAGACGTCGACACAGTATCAAGAATGAGGTTGAATTTATTGATATAATCTACGTACGAGATACGCACGGTGCTATGGTAACTCCGTTGGTAGCTAGTATGAACCTCGGCATATTATCGTATTCCTCAGAACAATGACGTAGTAGAGTACGAGGATCATCCTGGGATGAACTTTTTGTACTGGCAGTCGCGACATATCCTACCAATTATTCTCTGCACTAAAATTGATCAGGTCGTAAACAGCATTGCGCGGAGGGGTGGTATTTACCCATGCGAGGGGGGGGGTTCGGGCGCCAATCGAAATTTAGAAATTGAATACTTCCCCGCAGTCCGTCAGGTGCATTTACCATCTAGTAGTGCTGTGATACAATCACGCTCTGACATGTTTGAAACTTTATATGCTGGATAGACTACAGCGAAGAAGGAGAATAGTTCTGGATCTACTAACTAATAGTGAGTCCTTCGTTGGGAAGTTGACGAACCGTGGTTTGCAGAGATTTCTTCAAAGTTGCCACATTCAGTGCTGCAAAAAAGTAGCACGTCCCCGTCTCATGGTTGCACTCTTCGTATGGGCTCGACTTCTTTCTGTCCCTCGTTTTCTAAGTTCAACAGCATCTCCACCGGTGAGCAGCAGTATGATTATCTTGTTGAAACCTAGGTATAATATTACATCGATAGCATCGCAGATGTGAAGCATTCCTGGAATTGTGGCGATTTGCCGTTAGAGACATTAGTTCGCAGTCCCGAGATCTACCGGAGTTCCAGTCATGAGATTTTGGGCTGAGAGATATAGCTTTCCCTTCGCGCTGGGAGGCTCGTTTAGAATATTGAAATCCGATCTGGTAAGCTGGCTAGCAGTATGTGAGATTTGCACAGTGTATGCCTAGTAGGATCTTGAGTCGTTGACTTCGAGGTGGGTTGAAAATCAGCCTCTTTCGAGGATCATTAATTATCAATAGTATTCACCTCTGCTGTCATTCAGCTCTGGCCCGTAAGCACAATAAGGGCGCGAACTGTATACAGCTAGCTCTGTGCACAGACCAACCCATGTATGCCTTGTGGCTGGCTGCGCCCGAAGCAATGTTCCGTAAATACACCCAAACCTCCCCTCGCATTGTGACTCGTCGGATTGGCCATTTACACGGACTCCGCTGGTAATATGGAGAAGGAAGCTTGAGGTTGCGCAGTGTTGGTGGCTGGCCTCATAAACAGAGTTGATCCTGCTTTTCTCACAATCTGTGCTTACTTGGAGTGCGCTCTGTACATTCCATAAGTTAGTTGCAGTTGTCTAGATCCAGAGACAGATAATAGCTCTCTCCATTCATTCAATCTATCTCTCTCTAACTTGCTTGTATACATCTAAATCAGCAACAATGACTAGCCAAGCGACAGTCAAAACTTCCCCGCCGGCGGCCGACGTAGAAGGGTTCATCAACCTGCTCAGCTCGTCGTATCTCAACGTTCCGCTGACGACGGCCTTTGTGACCGAAATTGACTCGGCCACGTCGTCGTCGCCCGCACCACCCATCGACTCTGCTCGTCTCCACGCGCACTTCTCGCTGGGGATCCCGCTGGCATGCAAATCAAACATCCTGCTATCCTCGATCCCCGCGTCGACGGCGCGCTCACCGGCCCCGGCCGACACGGCGTTCCTTGCGGCGGCGCTGATCGAACCGCCGTCGTTCGTGGGCGTGCCACCCAGCCAAGCGCGCAAAAACCCGGGGCCAGTCCTGGCAGAATACCGAGCTACGGTTCGAGGACTGAAAGCCAAGTACCTAGGGCTGCCGGACACAGGTCCACGGAGCTGGGACCAGCCAGCGGCGCCGTCGCAGAGTAGTAGTGGGCCCAGCGAAGATCCGTACCCGGGAGATTTTAACAAGGATATTGATTTCGAAACCAGGCCGTTTTACCATTTGGCAATGGTGGGGCGGCAACAAGGGCTCAGTGGAGAGGACGAAGAGAAGGCGCAGGGGGCGGTGGACGCGGTTGTGAAGCCGATTGTGGACAAATCACGGCAGGAAGGGGTGCCTGTGTGGACAGAGGCCAGTACAGAGGCGAGCAAGGCCGAGAGGGAGCGGTGGGGTTTCAGGGTGGCAGAAGAGGTGGTGGTGGGCAAGGGCAAGGTGGATGCAAAGGGGTTTCCGAAGCAGGGCGGGGAGGGCGTGCGGGTGTGGGCGATGATATTGGATGACCATCTTGGGTGAGTCGACATGACGGCAAGATTCAGATGGTGTGGTGAGTCGACGTGACGGCAATATTCAGATGGTGTGGTGAGTCGACGTGACGGCAGCATTGAGATAGTGTGTGATATAAAATAGCGGCGTATTATGCGGTATTTGGACAAGTTCAGCTTGAATGTCTGTCTCATCTTGTTATTATCATGTCCTTGGTGGCTGTGACCCGGGGTCGAGTCTCTCCCTGCTGCACCTTCTCCCTCGCCGCCGCGGCCTCTCGCACCCTTCGCAACCAGCCAGGCCACGACTCAAGCAACGCTTCTACATCCTTATCAGCCGGCCATCCAAGCGACTGCGTGAGGCAGTCTCTGATATTCGTCAATTCGTGTTGATTGACCGAGTACATCTGCCTCTGGTGCTCACTCTCGGCCCACCTGGCCTCGAGGAAAATGCGAAGGATGATCATGTTGATGTGCCGCAAGCGGGCGGCCGACTTCTGCCTCCGCTCCTCGGCAGACTTCAACCCATCGGCATGGGTGTGCATCCAGGCGGCGAAGTATAGCAGACCGTCCAGATCGCCGGTTAGACCGAGTGTCTCAATCAAGGCACGATTATCCTCGGGCCCTGGCCAAGCAAGAACATCTTTGGCATCGGCTTCACTGATCCAAGCTGCAGGAACTTTGTAGACGGCGCGCGTGTAGAGTTCCTTGGCATGTTCACGAAAGCTCAGTGCGGTGAAAGCGGGGCTAAGGGGGGTGTCCCGCCTCTCGTCGCAGATATGCATGATGGCGACGAGGGTGCGGAAGGTGGTAAAGTCGGTATCAAGCCGTTGCAGGCGCAGTTGATCGAGCAAATTGCGGACAGAATGGCTCATTTGCTTGAAGTAGAACGAGGACAGATGACCGTCAGACAGGCGAATGCGCAGCGCGTTCAGCAGGCCATTCCATGCCGGGAGGTATTTGGTTCCCGAAAGATAGAGCAGGCGAAGTGCGTAGCGTAAAGAGCGGGTTTGGGGCCCGCGAGAGCTGTCGTCTTTCCACCAGGGAGGCATGCCCAGACCCGAATGTGATTCGATGTCTCTGCAACGGGCCAGCATTGCGAGGTAGGCAGCAAAGAAGTGGTGGGGCACGCCATGTACAATGTTCCTGATCTGGTCATCCGAATATTTCCTAGCGTCGAGAAGGACGTCCTTCTTGAGCTCGCTATAGCCACTATCACGGACATAGACCGAGGCTTGAGCGACAGTCGAGGCGTGGCTGATGAGATCTGTGAGTAAACGACCGACAGGCTTGACGCCATCGATTCGCATCTGCTTGTAGAGATCAGCGACTGTGGCGGGCTGCGACTCGATGTACACCAGGTCACGGGGCGAGGGTGGATCAGGAAAAGTTTCCATCGAATCGCCGGGCAGAGCGGTGCGGTGAGAAGGAGACTCCTGTTTGCGGGCGATGAGTTTGGTGAACATGGCATGGTAAGGCTCATATCGCCGCGAGCCTCTGTCCTCGGACTTGCGATACGACTCGAAACAGGCCCAAGCCTCTCGAACACTTCGCGTGGCGGTGATACGCGCGGCCCAGAGCTGGGCCACTAGTGGGGATGAGTCGGCTTCAGAGACAGCTTCAGCCAGGGGTGCTTTGGGGGGGGGCCTGAGAATGTGCCTGGTCTGCACGGTGGGACTCTTGTCTGTATCCCAACCTGCGAGAACAGCGGCGGCCTTCTCCCAGGTAAAGTGAGCGTAGCCGGCCTCGACCATTCTGCGCAGGACGCGCATGGCCCGGCTCACCTTTCCGGGATACTCTTTGCTCTCGTCGATGCCCAACTTTGGCTTGGGCCACGGCGGCCATGCCTCACCCTGGGCTTCGGCCCAGGCCCGTTCGCCATCGAGCTTCTCGTGCGCCAACTGGACCTTGATGAGTGCTCTGTAGCCTTCCCTGTTAAGCGGGATCTGGGGCTTCTGCTCCGTCATGCCTCTGATTAAGGCCAGCTGAGCGCGCTGCTGGTAAATGACAGACTGGAATGGCCGCGGGCCGCATGGCAGGGACATAAGGGTCAGCAGACGGTTACAAGCAAAGGCTAGCAGCTCATGTGTCGTTGGGCCCGAGGAGTGCAGAGGCAGCAGAATACAAGAGGCCAAGGCGGGAACATCTTCCACCGTCGGCGGGTGCACACGGCGGGCATGGCGAACGAGACGAGTCAAAAGCAAGGCGGCCGATTCAGAGTCCCATGACTTGCGGCTGCCAGTTTCGTAGACATTCTGAGTGTAGTGCGAATTAAGACTGGTCGAATGGGAAATGTGGCGGGTTGTTAGGCGCAACCTGGCCACAAGCCGGACTAGGCTGTTGGCATTGATGTGCGGCGTCCTCAGCAGCTGCAGAATGAGGAAGTGCGGGATGAGAGGTTTGCCATGGGCCTGCTTCTCCTCGTCAACGGCGATCAGACGCCTGATGGCGCTGTCGGCAGTGGGGGAAGTGAGGATCCACGCCCACGTCAGGACATCTTCAACATCGTATCCCCGTGATCGCAGGTACTGGACTCTGGGCCCGGTGAAGATGGCTGTCAGTGTCTGGTCGTCGGGCAAGTCAGTACGGCCCCCTCGGACATGGCGGGTACTGGGGTCGGTCTGGCCCAGATGATCAATAAACGCGGCTGTCATCCATCGCAAGTCGCCTGAGGAGCGAAATGACGGGTTTGAGGGCGGCAGAAAGCGCGCGAGGGCGGTAATGGGAGCTGGTTCAGCGGTCGCGACTGCCTCATGCTGAACCGTGGTCACGCGAGCCGCAAGCGCACGTGGGTGGACATGCGAGAAATCGGCCTTGGAGTCCAGCCGCGGAGGAAACAACGGGGCCGTGGCGTGTCCAGGTGGCGGCGACTGAGAGCTAGTGTCGGTCAAGGCGTCAATATCGTGGATCAGCTGAGCGGCCTCGTCGTCGGGTGCGGGGAGCGCGCCGTCGCGGCGCGGGAAGAAGGCGCGGGCGGAAGAGAACTGGTCCTCTCCTTCCTCATCCAGCAAAGCAAGACAATGGGCAGGGGCGGGGGTGGGGGTGTGGATGGGGGTGGGGGCGGGGGCACGTCTGATGGTGGCCGATGATGGGAAGTCGCAATGGCTGTGGGTGGAGAAGAGGATTGGTGGAGGCAGCAGCAGTCGACGTCGCTTAGGAGCTGCAACAGGGCGACGGGAAGGCCAGGGAAGGCGGTGGCAGCGCTGCCGGACGCTGCAGGACGGGAACATCCATCGGACAGAGCCCGCCGGAGGTGGTTGACGGATGGGGGAGAGGAGTGGAGGAATGCCTTCTGCTCGTTGGAGAGTGTAACAACAACAACAATAATAATAATAATAATCAGTACTACTACTTTGACCCGTTACAACAGCCACGGGTGGTGGCAACCTGTTCTGGACTTGTCTCCTTGCGGTAATTTTCTCCTTAGCGTGGTGGCCGTTCCGGCGGCCGCAGCTGCAGTTGCCGCACCTGGCGCAGGCGGGTGGATCGTGGATCGATCGCCCCTTCCTCCTGCTGCTCACCACATTTGCGCTTTCCCTCTCTTCCCGACGGTAATTGCTCTATTCATTGAATAGCCGTTGTATTTTTGTTTCGAGCACTCGACCGCCATTTCCACAGCACTGCAGTACGTGTGGGCGGTGTAAGTGCGTGTTTGGCAGCCGTGCGCGGTGTCTAGTGTCGACCATACGCGCGACTCCCCTGCGGCCCTCTGCGACTTCTTCTCCGACGCGCTCCTTCCCTTCCAGGCCCCCGCCGCGCCGACTAGCGCCCCTCAGCGCCCCTCACACGCACACACGCACAGAGGGAAGCGATAGAAAGGGGTCCATTGATGCCGCTGATGATCAAGACGATGGATTTCTGCTGAACAATCGAAACGCCCTGGTCTTCACTCATCGGGCCCCGCCTCCCCCCCCCCCAAAAAAGGGCAACAGCGACTACGAGCACTCTCCCCCGGCATTAACACCCATCCCCGATGAGCCCGTCGAGTATGACGACTGCCAACGGCACCGTCGATTGCACCGGCCTTGTGCAGCCGCCTGCCAACCACCTGGGCAAGCGAAAGCGGTCGGAGTCGCCGCGCAGGCTCTTCAACGGCAACCACGTCTTGGACTTCCAGAGGCAGCTACAGGCCGCCCTCACTGGTATTCACAGGTAAGGACAGGCCACACACCACCAGGCGCGTCTTCTGCCTTGTTCCCGTGCTCACAGCAGCAGGAGTCCGCCAGCCGACGCGCTGCTGACACACGCCCTCCCTCCCGAATCGCCCAAGCGTGCCGATGTCAAACGAGCCCGGCTTGCATCCGACGACGACGGTGGGAAAAGCACAGTCGAGGCGAGGATACAGGCAGGCAGCTATGCGTCGCTCGATGACCTCAAGGCCGACGTCATGCGTGTGCAGGAGGCGCTACTGCGGCAGGACGGCAAGGTCAATGGCAACTGCAAGGGCGACACCACCGGCCACAACAATGCAGCAGACTTGGTGGCCCTGCTGGCCGCTGAACTCGATTGCACGCCCAGGATGGCTGAAATGGCGCCATCCAGCAGGCAGCAAATCATCACGCTGAGGTCTCAGACCGAAAAGGGCACCCAACAGCTGTATTCGGGCCTGCCGGTTTCCAGCGACGACCACGGCACTGACCACGGCCACAACCACGACCGCGACCGCGACGATGCTGCTGCTGCTGCTGCCGCCGCCGCCGCCGCCGCCGCCGCCGGCGACGTGGCGAGCATCGACGGGCGCCGTCTGCCCAATGGCTTTGATGTGGCCGATGCGGCCACCATCAGTTCAGTGCTGCTGGCGCCGTCCAAGGACAAGAGGCTCTTTGGCGACGTCTTCCGGCCGCGTGCATCGCTGAAGCCGCTGGAGCAGCCCCGGCCACGGCAGGCCAACACAGCCACCAATCTTGGCTTCGAAACGGCGCTCGTGCAAGACCGGACCATCCCGATCCACCGCTCCGACTACAAGTACCAGCCGCTGCCAACCTCCACCTGGCTGACTTACAGCAAAGGTACTCCTTCCAACGACCCTGAGGCGGGCAAGAAGCAGCGCGCCTGGTCGTCGTTGAATGCAACTGATTTCAGAGCATCGCTCGCTGCGAATGCTGTTGCCGGCAGTGAAGCTGACAATACCGACGGCCTCTTCAAAGACGTTTTCTCCTCGTTTGCGCCCACCTACGATTCCACCAAGGGCTTGGTCAACGACGCAGACCGCAATCGGTCGTACTGGCGCCGATTCGGGAGGAGGCGCTTGGACCAAATCTTTCACACTGACTATCCGCCACTAGAGGAGGCGTCACCGAACGAGGCAGTAGCAGCCAATGACGACAACTTCGATGACGTGGCCGCCAATTTCCAGCCCACCGGCGATGACGATGGCCTGGTCCTCGCAGAGCACGACAAGGCCCCAGACAGCGTGGACGGTGTGCTGGAGGAAGTATGTCACTTGCTCGAAACGGTTCACTCGTACCAGCAGATCCGAGCGGCCAGCAACCGCAATACCGACATCTCGGGAGACGAATTCGACACGTACGAGATCCTGCGCTCGCAGCTGAGCATCGTCGTGTCATCTCTGCCGCCTTTTGCTGTGGCCAAGCTGGATGGCGACAAGCTGAATGATCTGGCCATCTCAACCACCATCCTGGTCCAAGGCGTCGATTACCGCGGCACGGGCCAACCCGACGACTACACCGTGCAGAAGTACCGAGCAGCTCAGCAAGCCACGTCTGCCACGCGTCCGGCACAGGCCCAGCAACCAGCCAGGAACCAGTATCCGACACCGGCGGCCACGCAGCGGTACAACACCGCCTTCAACCCGATCGCTTCGCAAACCACGTTCAACCGGCCCGTGGCAGCAGGCTCCTACCAGCAGACGCCCACTTCACAACGTCAGTTCCAGAACAACAGCTACAACGCCCAGAGTGCGGTCCAGCAGTTTCAGCGACCGTTGCAAAACGGCTACGCCTACAACGCCAACAGCCAACCGGGCCAAACCTATCCCCAAACGCCCTCGCAGCCCGGCTACCAGCAGCGAGCTCAGCAGCAGGCGGCTCAGCACCCGGCACCCTACGCAAGAACTGCGTCACCGTCCAAGCCGCTGCTGGTCAATGGCCAGACTTCCAACTACAACCAAGCCGCGGCGGCCAATCAGCAGCGTCCACAGCAGCAAAGCTTCTCGCCTGCGCCACCAACCACGCCGGCGCAGGCGCAACCGACGATAAATGCGCTCAATGCTGCTGCTCAGCAAAACCTGTGACGGCGGCCAGAAGAGCGGCAAGCACGAAAGAGAAGAGGGTGGAAATGGCCTATCAGCGGGGGAGCGCGGGGCCTATCAGCAGGGCCTATCAGCAGGGCCCATCGGCAGGGCCTATCAGCGGCCAGGGACGGATGTACTGTGTGGGCTGAGCGATGGCGTTGGAAATCAAGGGCAATGGCATACCCACAGATAGTTCTCATTCTTGCTTTCATTCCTGTGAGGTCGTGGCCGATGGGGACAAGGGCTGACGGCGGAAGGGCCGAGAACGGCCATTCTCGCTCGCTGTCCGCGTCCATGTTGTGCGGCCTAATGCTTTGTCCACCACGCTTATAACCAGCCACACCGTGCTTCTCATCTCGCGCTCCTCGACATCTTGGTCGACCTTGTCCCTGTGCAGCCGTTGCTTCTGCAGGCGGAAATCTTCCTGGTGCCGCCGTCGCTGCTCTTCGAGCCTGTGAATTTGCGCCTCCTTCATGCCGGCGTCGAGGTCTTGGCGGCTGATGATGTCGGCTTGCTGCCGATCCACCTCGTCCAACTTGATGTTCAGGTTGCGTTGCCAGCTGTCCAACTGAGTAGTGTACCTGTAGTGCCGTGTCCTGCGTTGGTCGAGCAGCAGTGTTTCGTGCTGCCACCGCTCGCGATCGGACATCTTGGTCGTCGCAGTGCGCCACATGCTGGCCTCGGGCTCGGGCGCGACCTCGCGGAGCTCTTCGATCCACGGCGCCAGCGCATTCAGCCGCCGCTCCAGCCCACTGACTGTGTCGACGTCGTGCGCCGGCAGATCGCCCAGCAGCGACACGTCGGTGCGCAGCCGGCCGCTGGCGTCCAGCACCGGCATGCCGGCCAGGCGCGCGACCGCCCTCATGCTTGCAATCTCCATCTTTAGCCCCCGCGGCCCAAAGACGTCCCGGTTGAGCTCGCGCAGGGCCAGCTCCATGCGCCCATAGCTGTAGCCCATTGACGATATCTTGGCCAGCGCGCTGATGACCCCGCCCACCAGCTGGATGGCCGGGATCGACACCATGCGCGCGGCCTCGTGCGCCATGCCCAGCGCCTGCATCGGCGCACTGGCCACCGCAATCGTGTTGAGGTAGTCCAAGTACTTGAGAAAGACCTCCTCCGGCAGGTGGTACTGATCCAGCACGGGCGCGTAGCAGCGCAGAAACGGCGAGCCCGTCTTGCCCGTCACGCACGGGATCACGATTGGTTTGCGTGTCGGCCGCCACGACTGCGAGAGAGCGCGAAAGCCCAAGGTGGGGCCCTCGTCGTATGCGGGCGGCGGCAGGTCAAGCACTTCCGGCGGCGGCGACACGTCAAACACTTCCGGCGGCGGCGACACGTCAAACACTTCCGGCGGCGGCGACACTTGTGATTCTGCTGGTGGTGCTGGTGCTGGTACTGGTGCTGGTGCTGGTACCGGTGCTGGTGCTGGTCCCGCCTGCTGGCTGAACGGAAGCGGGCTGGAGCGGGCAATCGTGATGGCCGCGTTGTACTGGTCGCTCAGGGTTGCCTCGCCCTGCTTCTGGGCCAAGTTGACTTCCGGCATTGGGCTGGCCATCGTTTCCGCCGGTCTGTCAGTCGTCGTAGTGGAGGCGGTGACTTCGGGCCGTACATTCTCTATCCTTTCGAGCCCACACCGTCTGTCTCTTTCTGCTAATTCCGGCGGAGGGTTGGCACTCAGCTCAGTGAACAGTGGCGGCTTTGAGTCCGGGCCCTCCATCATTTACTCTTTATTTTCTCTTCCACGTCTCCAGCGATTGAACATGCTCCTGCGCATGAGGTCTCTGTTTCAAATCACCGCTTCCTCTCGTCATCTTCTATCCTTTCATCTGCCGCATCCGTCCAGCACGAACGATGTAACGAGTTATTAGACGACAGGGGGGCTTGAGTGGGGTTTCAGCGAGGCTGTGTGGCCTGATAACACTAACTAACGCCGATCGGGTTGCGACTGCGAGGAGGACAGTGTGCGCAAGTCACCGCATCCCTGCGCTGTGTTGATGAGAGTAGGGAGCGAATTGTACTTCTGTTTTTTCGTTTCTACGCTATAGACGTATCATACGCCTATATAACCTTAATCTACGGCTCTGTCGATATAACCTTAATCTATGGCTCTGTCGACTTTGGTCTTCTTAACTCCCGTCTTCCTGGCACCACCACCGCCGCCGCCGTTACTACCGAAGGCCTGCCTGTAACTCTCGATCTCCTCGTCCTTCAAGCCACTGCGATACGGGTCTCGCCGTTCGAGGAAGCGCTTGATCCGCTCTTCTACGATGCTGCTTCTGCTGCCTCCCTGGTCGGACAGATTGCCCCCGTGCCCTGTATGTGTCATGTGTGAGTATCGCGAATTGTCGGCTCTCCGCTCGCTCAGAAATTGCTGCGTTTGCGCCGTGAAGGCAATGGCTCTGTCCTCGATGCTGCCGCTGAACTGACTGACGTGGGTGGCTTGGAAGATTGCACTGATGATTGCCAAGACGATGACGACCGAGGCAAACATGTTAGGGTTGAGAAAAGTGCCGCCGTAGGCTTGGGGCCCTTCGGCATGTTGGGGTTGCGCCGTGCGTGCGTACCACCGCTCCCAGTCCTCCCACGTAGCATTCTCAAAGCACGAGTCCGCGTCAGCACTCGGCGACCGTGCACGTGCACGTGACCGCGACCTCGCCGAGGCATCTCTCGGATTTCCGATGCCATGATCGTCCCAGCCTGCCCCTGATACATCATACGCTCGTCGCTTGTCGGGATCGGAGAGGATCTCATGCGCCCGCACCACCAGACGGTAGCGTTCCAGGCGTTCAAGCCGTGAGAGTGTGGCGATGGGGTGGTCAGGAGTGCGGCGTATATGGTGCGAGTGGCGATCTGGATGGTACATTTTTACTAGTTCGTAGAACTGGCGCTTGGAGTAGACGCCGGACGGACGGATGTCGAAGATCTCGTACGGCGTCGGCGTCGGCGTCGGCGCCAGTGCCGACGTCGCAGCATTTCCGGAGCGGGGTGTTCGGTAGCATGGCCAGTTGAGGTTGTCGCGGAACTCGAACGGTCTGTGAGACCGTACAGTGGCATAAGACCGTACAGTGGCATAAGACCGTACAGTGGCATAAGACCGCCACTGAGACGGACTGATCTTCTGTCTCTTGGCCGAGCCAGGCGACGAAGAGGTGCTAGACGTATTCCAGCTGCCCGCGGCACCTGCCGGAGCATGGGACGAGATGCTGCATTGCAAGCAGGCGTAGGCCTTCGCCAAACTGGGCTGCTTCAGCGGCATCGCCAATGGCTGCTGTGTTTCATTGCAGGCAGTCTAGGTCAATGGCTGCTACAGATACTCTGGATATGAAATGATAGGGCGTGATGTGATTATATCGATGTCATCGTATGACCAGGTTTACGTGCCTCGCCCAGGCTTGGCGGGTCGAGCAAGCATTGACTCGATCGGCCGCTCACCCAACCGCCGCCGCTTTTAACGTTGTATACCTCACCCTCGCCTCACCCTCGACCCATTCAGCGTAGGTGTGTCACCGCGGGCATACCCTCCATCGCCACAGTCGACTACATGATTCGTGACCCATGATCGATTTCGCTTCCACGCCGAGCGCTAGTGTCACAGACCTATTTCTAGCAAAGACGGATGATCAAGTCTCAGTCGACGAGCCATGAAACGCACACATACGACCTAACTTGAGCCAAAGATGGCTCCCCCGGAAAATCTTGATTGCCTGTCTTTATTGGGAGCTTTCACATCCTTCATTGACTTTGGAAAGCTCATTCTTGTCTTTTCATCTTGAACTGGTAATTATCTTGCAGTGTTGAGGCTTAATTAATTCACACCAAGCAAATCTCTTTCGCCTTGTTGACATCATGACTTTTCCAGAAATCACCATCCATCTCACCGTCAACATAGCAGTGATCTCGGATTATATATTCACCAGTGGCTTGCCCCTTTTGACTGATGACGAACGGGATATCAACGCCCTGGAAAAAGCAAATTTGGTCATTAGGCTCCGTCTCATGAGAGACGCGTCCGATATGGCCGGTGTCGGCCAAGAAGAAGCCGAATGATCCATCGCTGACCTGTAGTCGTCCGAGAAGGTTGGATATCTGCTTCTGACGTTCTGGCTGGTTGAGAAGACGCTCGGGGTGTTTGAAATCATATAATGGCGCCACGGCTTTGCTGATTTCCTCCAATTCTGAGACCGTGAGGACGAGGGAGCCAGGGCCCGGATGCAACATATCAGCGAGAGATATGGTCCTGAGGTGCTGCAACGCTACCTCATCTGCCTCCTTGTCGCGCATGTCAGACTCGGCCATCATTGACATGGTATCCCAGATGAATCGCTGTTGGCAAATATGGTACGACATGCTCGGATCTTTCTTTGCCATTTCGATCATGGAACGTGTTTTGGCGATAGATGCTAGAATGATGCCGCGGGTGAACAACTTTGTTGGAATTTCATTATCGTCGAGCCGCCACCGTGCGGTCTCGTCCTGCCCGTACTTGTGTGGTATCGGCCTCATAGCTCGTCGATGGACGGAGGATACGTCTCTTGGCGTTGACCAGTCAGGAACCCATGAAGGACGCTTGATTGCTCTTCGTGGAAAGCCGACACTGCTTAGAAGGCTCGCGAGACCTTTGGACCATAGCACAAACCGAGCTAGGCGTGCGAAAGCATGTTCTACGGGCGATGCGTCATCATACCTTGGAAGAAGATCGGGATGGTTCCTCGCATGCTCGGGCAGAATGCCCAGCAATCCGAAAACGTGATCACGCAGATCAGTGGCTACACTAGGGCTGGTTCTGGAGAGCAGCATCCGAAGAGCCCATTTGCGATAGTCGATCCCTTGTTTACGCATTTCTCGGAAATACTCGAGGTGTGCCAGCCTCGGACTTATCCCCTGCCATCGAGAGCTATCGTTGTTCCAATAGTTCTCTGTGTGTCTCGGGTTTTGGCCAAGTAGCAGAGATCTGAGGACTCCGCCCATACCGTATGAATCATCATTGTTTGGTAGGGTGCGGGATACGGAGGTGAGGAAGTGACAAGGCTTCCAATGACCACCAAATAGAAACACAATCTCCTTGGCTAGAACGTACTCTTGCATGACCCATACACGATCGAACCATGGCAAACAAAGAAAGTGCGCCAGCGTGGTCCAAGAGTGTTCCTCGATTGGCGGTAGTCCACACTCGACCAGGTCTTCGGCCTTCATCCTCCTCGGGGCAAGCCTCTTGGTCATTCTTATAATTTGGTCGCACAGGTCTAACATCGGAGGCACGTCCTCAGCCTTGTCAGGTTCGCCGAGGTAAACGACGGTTTGACATGCATTAGAAAATATATCCTTCATAAGTAAAACCTGTTTTGTTCGCTCATCCGGCGAAGTTTGATCAATACACACAGCGTCGATCCAGACTATTTTGTTAACGTCTTCATTCTTGAGAAGATGTCTGAAGAGAGCGTGTACGGTCGCGGTGATGGAAAGTTTCTTCCCGTCGCAGACTAGGATTTCTGTTAAATCCTTAGTCGCCCAATGATATGATATAGCAATGTATGGTGGAGGTTTGTCAATAGATTCAGTGATCAAGCTGCAGGCCATCTGCCCGCGGTCGGTGTAGCCCCAAAGGGAAACCAAGCGAAAAGCAGCGGGGCTGACCAGTGGCGACCACTGGTAAGGCTCCATACTCCCGTAGTCCTATCCGTACCGTCAGTGTCTAAAGTCGTTTTCAGTGATTTCTTCCAGTCTGTTTACAAGGTAATAAAAAGACGACAAGGCGAAAGAAAGCTCGGGAGGGGTTTCAGCCTTGTTTCAGACACTGTCGCCGTTCTCAAAAGGCTTCGCAGCCAATAACGAGGGTCAGAAGTAGAGTCAGGCTGATCGCTAATTACCTAATCCCAATATCTCCGAGCTCAAGGAAGCAGGACCATAGCCTGCGTCCCGTAAGCTTGTCGCACGCTTCTCACGATGGCTTGGTAGTTTGAATCAAATACTACGATGACTAAGACGCATGAAATTGGCCCTTTGAGATAAGAGCCTGGCTGTCTCTAGGTGAACTTTGTCTTGCATGATTAAGGAACGGGACATGTTACTTAGTTACCTATTGTGAACCAGGTGTGTCGTAAGTTCGGAGAGCATTGTTCGGTTTGAACTAGCACCAATTTCCCATTTTCGACATACTGATGTTTAATCAGAAAGCAAGAGAATCCATGAACATAGCAACACGCGAAACTCAGTGATGAATGCGGTGGTCAGTGGCCTTGGTGAGCTGACAAGTACAAATTAAGTCATGTATGTGTCGCGAATCAAAAGCGTCTTTTCAAAAACTCAAATTTAATATCAAGACTTCTCACTGTCTAGACATAATTAACTAGCCAGTCATTCCTACACAAACTAAAATTCATTCATTTCCTTTCTCGTCCTGCCCGCCTGTCCTTCCAACATCAAACACCACCATGGGCTTAACCATCCTCCTGCCATCCGACGGGGATGATCTCCAACCAACCAACACAACCACCACCTCGCCATCATCAGATGAATCAATGGCTGACTCCGACTACGAAAATGCTCACCCTGCCAAGCGCGCACGCTTCGGCATGTCGTCGCACCACTCCAGCCACATGGTCATCCCGGGCGAAGTCATCACCACAGAATCGACCTGGATGCGCGGCCACGGCACTTACACCGACCCGGAGCAGACGACTACCCGCATCACAGCTACGCTGGCTGGCCCGCTGGTGAAAACCAACAAACTACTATCAATCCATCCGCTACGCGCGCGCTACACACCCGAGATCGGCGATCTGGTCGTCGGCCGGATCGTCGAAGTCGGCAAGTCGCGCTGGAAAGTCGACGTTGCGGCCCCCCTGCTTGCGTCGCTGCCGCTCAGCTCCATCAATCTACCCGGGGGCATCCTGCGCCGGCGCACGACGGCGGACGAGTTGCAGATGAGGCAGTATTTCCAGGAAGGCGATCTGCTGGTCGCTGAGGTGCAGATGCTGGGGGGTGCCGATGGCGCGGCGAGTCTGCACGCCAGGAGTCTCAAGTACGGCAAGCTGAAGAACGGGGCCTTCTTGGCCGTTAGTGGTACTGGTGGCGGCGGGGGGGTGGTGAGGAGCAGGCGACAGGTATTTACGATCAATGGCGGTATGCCTGGGGCCGGCGGTGGGGATGTGGATGTGATCCTCGGGGTTAATGGGTACGTCTGGCTGAGCAAGCATGTGGAAGGGGCGGAAGAGCTGGCCAAGGGTGGAGGCGTAAGTATCAGCAATCTCGACGATGCCGTCGGCAAAGAGATCTACTCCAGCCAGAACGACGATATTGATGAGGGCACCAGGAGGGAGATCGCGAGAGTGGGGGAGTGTATCAAGGCTATGGCCGAGGCGGGTGTCAGAGTGGATGAAGACAGCGTGGTCAAGGCATACGCCGCCCTGGTGGATTTTGATCTCACCAGCATGGATGATGGAGGCGCAGGGCTGCCAGCCGAGGCGAGGAATGCGATTGTGGATGCAGCAGTTCGCTGACAGGCGCACACCTGGGTTGGCAGGCAATATCTCCCTTTCCTCCCGTGGTGGGGAGTGGCTCTTTGGAATTCAAGCTTGTGCATCGTCTTCAAACGTAGAGAGAGAGTATAGATCCCAAGGCAAAGACTGGACGCTCCTCCTACCTTTACCCGTCACTGGCACCCGTCATTCAATACCTAGGCTTGATCGGTGCTGGCCTCATGTGACTGCTAGCTGTGATGGTAGAATCCACACGAATGGAATTCCAAAGTATAATCAAATGAAGATTGATCAAGAAGGACATAAGTTAGTATGTTCTCGAATAGTCAAAACACGTCTTTTCCCCTTCCAGCCCATCAGGCTTACATCAGCAAACACGCCCAGGTACCGCATTGAGAAGCGTCCTTTGTTTTTCATTGCCACATCCGTTCCGCCCGTGCTCATTCCCCACGATTTCATGCCTCTACCAACCATAGTATAAACCCCCCCAAGCTCCATAGAATCATTTCCTGAAACCATATTCTCATCTACACCGTTGTCATCGTCAGCCGGTCCATGCCTATTCTATTTCGTCCAAATTCTCTGTAAATAATAATAATAATAATGTTACTGGCCCATACTTCCGTCTCCATGCCCGTTGACATAATCTCCCATATGCAGCACGTGTTGCATACTCTGCATATTATTCAATCCTGAGCCATCGCCCATCATTTGCTCGCCCATTCCGCCGCTCATGTCTTGAGCCATGTTCTGGGCAAGATGTTGTGGGTGATCGCCCGAGTGGGGATGGATTGGAGGATTGCCTGATTGTTGAAATTGGTGCTGTATGTCCATGTGGCTGTCCATGTGTGGGTGAGGATGCCGCATCTCCGGTTGCATGTCATGTCCATGCATCATGGTGCCCGGATCATGGACAAACGGTCCCTGCTGGGCGTGGGTGTGGGCGTGGGTGTGTGTGTGGGCGTGGGCGTGGGCGTGGGCGTGAGCGTGGGTGTGGCCATGCCTGTGTCCATTGGGACCAACGTCAAAGCCATTGGGGTTGTGATGCTGTAACTGATCGGTATCCACATACTGTGGGAGCCCATTTGGCACAAAGTCATGATCAGGCGGCTGAAACTCTCCAGAGGCAATCTGGGCGTGCAGCTGCTCGAGAATCTGTGGATCGAGATCCATCTCGTTGTACAAGGATGGGTCGTGGTCGTGGGAAGAGGGGTCAAGTGAAGCGTCGACGGTGAGATGGTCTGAGGTCAAGAAGTCGTTGGGATTGAACTGTTTGGATTGCATGGCCTGGAGGTCTTCGACTTGGGGTTGCTGAGGCTGTGGTAGCGGTGGCTGTGTAGGTATGCTGTCGTCATGAGACTGAGGTCGCGATTTCCGAACCGAATCCGAGCGAACTGTACCGACTTTGGTAGACTCTTTACACTCGGCACAATTTTTAATGACGTGGCTGACGGTTTCCTTTATCCGAACCCAGTGGTACTTTGTTGCAATCATGGCGGTGGTCTTGTTGATGCCACCATGGCTCTGCAAATGGGTCTCCTTGGCAATCTCATACTGCTGATTGGGATCTGAAATGACTTCTTTGTCCTTCAACATCAGCTTCTCCGGAGTTCCATCGGTGCCTCCAACGAGTTTGTAGTGAGTAGCGGCGCTTCTTAGCCGACTCTTCTCAGACCTATCAGCACCCTGAGGGTAGGACAAGTGGCGGAGATAGTACCGTATTTTGTCGAAGCGCTCTTCGTTCAGGATGCTTTCGCCTTCGGCCTTCAGATCTCGGCCATAGATGATTGCGTCAACCGGCTCAGAGGAGGACTTCAGGTTGCCACAGCCAGGGACCCGTCCGATGCGCTTGAAGCCCAGGGAATCCCAGATCTTAGTCGAGGCTGTGTTAGATTCATAGACCAGATTGAAGACAGAGTAGGTATAGCCCTGCGCGCGGTGTTAACGGAGGCCACCCACCAAATTCCACAGACATACCAGCTGAGGGGCCCAATCGAGGTAGCACTGGCCCATGGACTTGCCTACACCTTTGTTGCGTGCGGCTTGGGTGGTGATGAAACCGCCATTGCAAACATGGCTGCTTCGGCCCGGATAATTAGGTTTGACATAGAAGCTGCCCAGGCACAGCTTTTTCCAGTCGACGGCGCTGTGCTCCATCTCGTTGACAGCCTCTACGCCGCCAATATCGCCCACAATCATGACGGCTCCAAAGTTGCCAAACCAGTAGGTGCCAAAGGTTTCAAGCGGCAGCGGGTTGACCATCGGGTAGGTGTCGCCTCCCTCGATTTCCTTGTTGAGGTTGTCGCATAGGAACGACAGTAAGCGTCTGGGAACATCGTGGGGTGTAAAGAAGGGGATCAGTGTGGCAATAGTTACTCTGTCTCGTAAAGTGACTGGCCTGGGAAAGATAGACGAGGGTATATGTGGGTTGTCTGGTGTGGGATAAGGCTCCTGGCCACTCATTCGATATACCAACGGCGAGGTTGGGTCATCGAGGAGGGCCGGCATCCTTGAATTCCGGCCTTGCTACGGCAGCCAGGGGCCGAAGTGGAACCGAAGGAGTGTACTTCGAGGAATGGGCGAGTATATTGCAGCATGAGTCGGAAACATGAGGTGATCGGCCAGACTTAAAGTGAAGTCTTTTGGTTCTTGGCGGGCCAACGCCCTGCACGGAATGGTGGGGATTTCCGACGCGTTAATAATAATTAATTACTATGTACTCTAAGTTGGGTGAGGCCTAGCCTTGCGCTAGGATGTTTTTCTTTTTTTTAGCTGGCAACAAGGCTTGCGCGATAGAGGGTTGGGCTGAAGCTGTCGAGCCGAATAAAGAGCGGCAATGGCGGGGAGAGACCAGTGGCGAGCCGAATAAAGAGCGGCAATGGCTGGAGAGAGTATGGACCACGACGACAACATTGCAGAGCGCGCAAGCGTGCGAGGGTTGATTGGCCATTTTTAGAGCAGCCATGCCTCTTAACACGTGGTTGGGCCTCAATGTCATCATGTATTAGATCCAGGACACTACGCGCCCTCGCTACCGAACTCTGCCGTCCACTCGGCGTTTCTCTTCAGGTCTTCCGCACTGACGGTCGGCCTTGCACCCTTTATGGCCCTGATGAAGTCCTTGACCACCAGCGGAGGCTCCAGCATCTTCTCTGAATCGACGTCGGCCCAAGTCATCTCCATCGCACCGCTGTCCCCGGGCGAGCAGGGTGTGAACTTTTCCTGCCCATCGACGAGGACCTAAGCACCGTTAGCTGTCTCAACTGACTCACGCACAGGGTGCGCGCATTCTCACCTTTTTGTAGTGTGTAGCCGTCTGAATCTTGCGCACGGGCTGCATTAAAGCGTCCTGGACGGCGATGCTGATGTCGGAGCCTGAGTAGCCCTCGCTGAGATTGGCCAGTGTCTTGTAGTCTGCTTGCGACAGCTCGCATTGGGTGTCGCCGACAGCTAGTGCAAACATCCTCATCCTCGCGGCCGTGTCGGGCAGGGAAATGTGAACGCGTCTCTGGAAGCGGCGTCGGATGGCGGCATCCAGCTGCCAGGGGATATTGGTCGCTCCGAGAATCAGAACGCCGCGTGAGTCTTTGCCGACTCCATCCATCTGCACCAGCAGTTCTGTCTTGATGCGCCTCGACGCCTCCGACTCGCCTTCGCCTCGTGGACCGCACAGGGCGTCGACTTCGTCAATGAAGATAATGGCCGGCTTATTTTCCCGGGCCATGTTGAACAGCTGCTTGACCAGTCGTTCAGACTCGCCCATCCACTTACTGACGAGATCTGAAGAGCTGACGGAGAAGAAGGTGCTGTTGGCCTCTGTTGCCACGGCCTTGGCCAGATACGACTTTCCCGTGCCTGGCGGCCCGTATAGCAATATTCCTTTCCACGGCTGTCGCTTGCCTTGGAACAAATGCGGGAATTTGATGGGTAATATGACGGCCTCTTTCAACGCCTCTTTGGCGCCCTCGAGGCCTGCAACATCCTCCCACTTGACATTTGGCTTGTCTGTCAGAATGGCCCCGGTCAGCTGGCCTCGCAGCTTCTTGCTCTCTGCGTCCTCGTCGTCCTTGTCCTCGCCCTTTCCGGCGCCGTTGACTGCCTTGCCATTGACGCCCATGGCAGCGGGCCTCTTGTTGTTGCTGTTGCTGCTGTTGCTGTCGGTGTTGTCTAGATGTTCCTTTAGCTTCTCGGCCCGGTCCATGTACTCGGCGGCCTTTGCTCGTATCATCTCCTTGCTCTTGGCGTTCTTTTCCCACTTCAGCGCGAGCATGAATCTCTCCAGAGCGGCATAGTATTGCTGGTACGCTTGCTGGTATTCCCCGGCCGTGTCCAGCTCTATTGCCTTCTTGACGGCTTCGATGGCCTTGCCGAGGAAGTCGGAGCCCGCGGCGGCACCTGAACCGCTCATGCTGGGCGACGGCCGCGGGAAGGATTGTATTCCAGTAATCGGAGGAAGCTTGAGTTCAGATGGACTACTGTCTGCTTACGACGACTAATAACGAACGTTACGGCAACTGGTCGGGTGGAGAGGCGCTCAAGTGTAAGACGGCGCTAATCGGGCAGACGCGTCGGGAGCCAAGTGATGGGGGTAAGAGACGGCGGGACGGGGTACGGGCGTGCTCCGGTACTTGATCAGGCTGGAAAAGGTGTGGATGTATGGCAGTGAGGCTCGTGTCGTGGCGGTGACTGGCGGCAGCGCGTCGTCGGTGAAGCGTGGGATGTGGGCGGCGAAGGGCCCCGCTAGCGCCAATTAACACGGGCCGCCGTTTCTCGAAAGGTGCATTTCCTTCTCCATCCACAGCAGTTGCCTCCCTCGGTGATGGAGGAGGACCAGAAGAGGCTGCAGGCCTTGTCAGAGACGCTGCAGAAGGCTCAGGAAGGTGAGTTAAAGGCAGCGGCGGCGGCAGCGGCGGCGGTGGCGTGGAAGTGGCTGACGACGGGCAGACCTCGAGACGGCAGTCGAGAACCGGCAGAGGTTGGAGGCGCAGCACCAAGAGAACAAAGCGGTCAAGAAGGAATTCGATGGCCTGGCCGAGGATGCCGGCATCTACAAACTCGTTGGCCCCGTCTTGCTAAAGCAGGATAAGGCCGAGGCGGCAGGTGCCGTGGACGCAAGACTCGACTACATTGGCAAAGAGATGGCTCGGGCCGAGACCAGAATCAAGGAATTACAGGAGTGGAGCCAGAACAAGCAAGGCGAGGCCGTTCAGTTGCAGCAGAAGATCCAGGCCGCGCTGCAGGCTCAGGCCAAGGGATGATGAGATGGGCGAGATGGGCGCGATGAGTCCTGCAGACCGTCATGCTGGCCGGCCAGAGGCGAGAGCACCGACCGTCGCTGTTGTCGCTGTTATTGCTCCTGCATCGGCCTGTTGCAGATCTACCTCTGCTTCGGAGCCGACAACACGGTCCGCGAGAAAGAGACACTGGCCGTCTCCAGCCGCTTTGCTCTCTCCCTGGCCAGGATGCCCGTCTTGTCGGTGACTGGCGTGGCATTGGCGATCTGGTCAAAGTCGTCATATTCGGCTTCGACAGAACCAGACTCGGCATCTGAGTCTATGGTCAAGGCCGCCGGCTCAGTCGGCATCTTTGGGTCGGATGGCTGAGAGACAGGAGGAGACTGACTGTCCTCCTTGGAGTATGATCCAGACTGGGCAAAGACCTTGGAGGCTAGAATCTTTCGCCTGATTTCCGCCATTTCCGCTTCTTCCTCTTCATCCTCACTTGGCGGCAGGTCCAACGACACGGCCGGCAGCTGTGCTTCTCCCGCCGGTTCGTCGTCCTCCCCCCCATCCTCATCGCTGTCGTCATCCTCGTCATCCTCGTCATCCTCGCCCCTTTCTATTCTGTTCAGGTTGCCACCAGCCCACACGTCCTTGCCATCCTGGCCCTCTCTGCTGTCGGCGTACTCCTTCTCCAGCTTCTTCAGCCACCGCTCCTCCGTCTGCTTGACCTCTTCCTCATCCTTGCACTTCTTATACCTCTCCAGTAGTTGGCCGTTGATCTCCAGAAAGGCCTTGGCGTAGGCAAAATGCTGCAGCACAAGTTCTGCCCAGTCTTCCTTGCCGCAGATGTAGAAGCAGGCTGCCAACGCCTCCACGCAGTTCAACCGCCACGGCTTCCCATAGTTGACAGTGTTCGCCGCTACCAGGTACGGCAGCAGCCTCTCGCACTTTCCACCAATCCGTGACCACGGCACTTCCTTGACCCGGACCCACGAGCACTCTACCACGGCGGCGCCAAACTGCTCGAGCAATTGCCTGTCTGCGGGTGACACTACCTTTTTCGCATTGGGCGAGATGACCACTCCGGGAAACTTCTGTCCCACAGGCAGCTCGCGCATCATGCCAAAGTGCATCAGCCGTTTGCCCGAACATCGCTTGGCGTCGCAGTGCCCGAAATCCCAACATGCGGCCTTGAATGGCACCTGTTCGAGTCCTTTGTCTGCATCTGAGCCTGGTTCTCGAGGAGCAGTGCGTGACGAGTGTCGAGGGCCCGCCATATACTTTTTGGACTTGGCGCCGTAACCATCTTTCTTGTGGCGGACCATGATGGGGAAAGCAGCCTGACGGACGAGCAGCAGTGACGGTTGGAAAATAAAATGGTCAAGAGATCTGACATCCTTCCACAATCAATGCCTGGTGAGTGAGAGAGACTGGCGGTTATGTAAGCACTCAGCCTTGCTCCGCCTTATATACGCGCCAAGACCACCCCCACAAGGCTCCGCAAATGACTTTTATGGTGCATTCTTCCAGACGACACTGACGGTACTGACGGCACTGACGGCACTGACGGCACCGACGGCGCGTAGGGATCTTGTTCCGAGACGCTGATCAACATGGCCGCAGCGTTTGGGGGCCAGACGCCGACCATCATCGTGCTGAAGGAAGGTATGCACGCTCCAACGCTCCAACGCTCCGGCCACACGCACCCGCTCTAACACTGCGCAGGCACCGATGCTTCCCAAGGCAAAGGCCAGGTCATTTCCAACATCAATGCCTGCCTGGCGGTGCAGAACACCATCAAGACGACGCTTGGCCCGTATGGCGGCGATCTACTCCTGGTCGACGCCAATGGCAAACAGACCATCACCAACGACGGGGCAACGGTGATGCGCCTCCTCGATATTGTCCATCCCGCTGCCCGAATATTGACCGACATTGCCCGGTCGCAAGATGCAGAGGTAGGCGATGGAACGACGTCGGTAGTGGTGCTTGCCGGTGAGATTTTGAAAGAGATCAAGGAATACGTCGAACTGGGCGTCTCGACACAGACCATCATCAAGGGCCTGCGGCGAGCGTCGGCCATGGCCATCAACAAGATCAAGGAGATCTCGGTCAGCACGAGCGAGGGCAACAAGTACTACACTCTGCGAAAGCTGGCTGCAACTGCCATGAGCAGTAAGCTGATTCATCGCAACTCGGACTTCTTTACCCGGAGTGAGTATCCCGAACTGCGGCACACACTTGTTTTATCAAGACCAGAAAATAGGCGCCATGTATTTATGTATAGAATTACACTTGGACACGGGGCTAACGCATCGCAGTGGTCGTTGACGCCGTGCTCTCTCTGGATCAAGACGACCTCAACGAGAAGTTGATTGGGATCAAGAAGGTGACCGGGGGTGCGCTGGAAGACTCCCTCTTTGTCGATGGCGTGGCTTTCAAGAAGACCTTTTCCTACGCCGGCTTCGAGCAGCAACCCAAGACGTTCAAAAACCCCAAGATCGTGTGCCTCAATGTTGAACTCGAGCTGAAGGCGGAAAAGGACAACGCGGAAGTGCGCGTCGACCAGGTGGGCGAGTACCAAGCCATTGTGGACGCCGAGTGGCAAATCATCTACAACAAGATGGAAGCTCTGTACAAGACTGGTGCTAAGGTGGTGTTGAGCAGGCTGCCGATTGGTGATCTGGCAACGCAGTACTTCGCAGACCGAGACGTCTTCTGTGCAGGACGAGTGGCGGCGGACGATCTGGACAGAGTGTGCCAGGCCACCGGCGCCGTGACCCAGTCGACATGCTCGGATATCCAAGACACCCACCTGGGCACATGTGGCAAGTTTGAAGAACGACAGATTGGCGGCGAGCGATTCAACTTCTTTTCCGAATGCGCCGAGGCCAAAACCTGCACTCTGGTGCTGAGAGGCGGAGCCGAGCAGTTCATCGCCGAAGTGGAGCGGTCGCTGCACGATGCCATCATGATTGTCAAGCGAGCATTAAAGAACCGCAACATCGTCGCCGGCGGCGGCGCCACCGAGATGGAGGTCTCCGGCTACCTGCATCGCCACGCCGATCGAAACGTGCCCAACAAGCAGCAAGCCATTGTCAAGGCATTCGCCAAGGCGCTCGAGATCATTCCGCGCCAACTCTGTGACAATGCCGGCTTTGACGCCACCGATATCCTGAACCGGCTCCGTGTCGAGCACCGGAAGGGCAACACCTGGGCAGGCGTGGATTTCGACCATGAAGGCGTGCGCAACAACATGGACGCGTTCGTGTGGGAGCCGTCGCTGGTCAAGATCAACGCCGTGTCTGCCGCAGTCGAAGCAGCCTGTCTGATCTTGAGCGTGGACGAGACAATCAAGAATGAGGAGTCACAGCAGCCACAAGCGCCGCAGAGAGGCCTGCCGCCTGGTGCAGCGCAGCGAGCCTTGCGAGGCAGGGGACGCGGGATGCCAAGGCGATGATGAGCCGGTTGCCGGTTGCAGCATGCGTACTATGCATGGTCCATGGATTCAATTTTTGTACGCCTGCGTACGTCTACATAGGGAGGCTAACTTGGTGCCACTACTTGACCATGACGGGGATGACAGGTTTGAGGAGACAGAAAGCGTCGACCTTGGCCATGCATATACACCAAGTGGCGTCAGAAAGCGTTGACCTTAGCTATGCATATACCAGGTGGCGTGGGGTTAAGTTCTCGATAGTGTCGACGACGCGGTAGCCCCGACTAAGAGTAAGACCACGTACAGCCGCACAGAGTGCGATGGGAGCCCTGACTAAGCCTAGTCGGGCAGCAGCATGCGGGCGGGATACCCGAATGTTGGCTACCTTAATTAGTTAGTGCCTGGGACGAAACGAATGGATCAAGTCAAGCATTGAGAGACGTTAGTTTTGCAGCCAGCCGCTGTCCTATCTTGTTGTGAGCGCGGGCCGACCATGTGTCTTCCACGAGGCCCTCACAACGCCTTTAGACGCTGCACTTTGTAGGGCTGAAGAGGTAGAGGAGGTAGAGGAGGTAGAACAGGTAGAACAGGTAGAACAGGTGGAACAGGTGGAACAGGTGGAGCAGGTCATTCGTTTGAAGAGGCACGGGCCCCCGATTCGGCGAACCCGAGGCACTCGGGAGGCGCAGGGCCCATGCAGGTCTGGGCAGGCCTAGAGCGCTTTGGGTAGCAGGAGACACAATCATGCACGCCTAAGGGCTGCGCGGGGGGGGGGAGCCCCGACCCTGCGTAGGACGCCCGGGCCAGCTATTGCACGGCCAGCTCTTGCACGGCCAGCTCTTGCACACGGCGTGTTTAACTCCTGTGGTTGCGTGCTGGCCAACAGGTAACTGACCGTTTCTCAACCGCCTTCACTGACCTACAGACCTACAGAATTGATCAGTGATGCCATTTGGCATCTCGCTGTTCTAGAAGGATCCCTTGATCGCCGCTCGACTGTTCCCGTGCCTAGCGCCTCGCTCGCTTACGTATTGCCACTGTCCGCTAAGTTCAGGTCGACTCGCCGCCCTTTTTCATCCCGGGCCTCAATCCTCCGCGCCGCCATCCTCATTTTCTGCCCGACAACTGCACCTGAATTCTGAACCTCGAAGCTCCATCGCCCTCGTCGTCACACGCAATTGAAATATCCTCAATGGCCTACTATCCCGGCCAGGGAGGCTACGGCGCCCAAGCCCACGGCAGCTACCCGCCACAAGGATTCGGTCAGCAACAGCAATCCTACTCGTCGCAGCCGTACCCACCACAACAGCAGCAGCGGCCGCCGCAGCAGCAGCAGCAGTATGGAGGCTATCCTCCGCAGGGCTATGCACAGCAGCAGCAGCAGCCGCAGTATGGATACAATAGCGCCTCCCCGCCGCAGGGAGGCTACGGCGGCTACGGCCAGCCTCAACCCAACGGATATGCCGGTAAGTCTTGTCTTCTGTGCTCTTGGACTCGCACATGCTGACGTTTTCTCGTCCAGGCCCCAGCATGCCGGCGGCAAACAACTACGGCAACAGAGCCGGCGCCCCGCCTCGGCCGCCCACGGCTCCCCAGCAATTTGGCCAGGGCGCACCCTCCAACTACTCGTTCCAATACTCCAACTGCACTGGCAAGCGAAAAGCTCTGCTGATCGGCATCAATTACTTTAACCAGCGCGGACAGCTGCGCGGCTGCATCAACGATGTCAAGAACATGTCGACTTACCTCAATCAGAACTTTGGCTATGCCCGAGAGGACATGGTCATCTTGACCGACGACCAGCAAAACTCCATGTCTCAGCCGACCAAAGCCAACATTCTGCGCGCCATGCACTGGCTCGTCAAAGACGCCCGTGCCAATGACTCGCTCTTCTTCCACTACTCCGGCCACGGGGGCCAAACCCCCGACCTCGACGGCGACGAGGAAGACGGCTACGACGAAGTCATCTACCCAGTCGACTTCCGCACGCAGGGCCACATCGTAGACGACGAAATGCACCGCATCATGGTCAAGTCTCTGGCCCCCGGCGTCCGACTCACAGCCATCTTCGACTCTTGCCACTCGGGCTCCGCCCTCGACCTGCCCTACATCTACTCCACCCAGGGTGTGCTCAAAGAACCCAATCTGGCCAAAGAAGCCGGACAGGGACTGCTTTCCATTGTCTCGTCCTATGCCCGCGGCGACCTTGGCGGTATGGCTTCGACCGCCATGGGCCTCTTCAAGAAGGCAGCCACCGGCAACTCGGTCTACGAACGCAACAAAGAGACCAAGACTTCGCCTGCCGATGTCATTATGTGGTCTGGCTCCAAGGACGAGCAGACCAGCCAAGATGCCAATATTGCAGGCCAGGCCACCGGCGCCATGAGCTGGGCCTTCGTGACGGCATTGAAAAAGAACCCACACCAGAGCTACGTTCAGCTGCTAAACAGCATCCGAGACGAGCTGGCTAGCAAGTACACGCAGAAGCCGCAGCTGAGTTGTAGCCATCCGCTTAGTAAGTCGACCCCCACGTGCTCTCGCTCGCTCTCGCTAACCTCAATGCAGACGTCGACTTGTTGTATGTCATGTAAATTGGTTTTGTCTATACCGTTGGAGCAAAAGCATACCCGCCAAGAGGGGGGAGGGGAGCCATCGATTTTGATCATTCGGCATCGGAAGGCCCGTCATTGTCGCCCTGTATGTAACGAACTTTTTGTTTGTCTATTCTCTTTATCAATATTGCTGCAGAAGGTGCCCGCCGGCTCTAACCGTAACTCCGCCCACGCATATTACATGTTCTGACCCTGAAAGACCTCTCTCTGTCATCCTCTCTCTCTCTGTCTCTCTCTCTCTCTCTCTCTCTCTCTGTGTGTGTGTGTGTGTGTAGTGTGTCATTCTCTATCTTTCATTCCGTCATCCTCGTCTCTCTTCTCCCTCTTCCACCTCGCCCTCGCCTCAATCAGCAGATCAGCCAGATCGTCGAGTCTCTGCAGAAAAACCTTGTGAGACTTGTCCCAGTGGCCACGTTGGAACTTGTCATACCACGCGTTATTTTTATCTCTGATCCGTATGATCTTGAGCAGCTTGTTAATCAGCACCGCAGGCACTTCGACGGCAAGCCCGACTGTTGCAGCTAACTGCCGTGCCACTTTGAGCATTTCGTCCAGGCTCAGCAACCTGTGCCCGTGCTCGTGCTCGTGCCCGATAGTGCTTCTCGCTCCGGATGCCACCGCGAGCCCAGCCGAGCAGGCCAGACTTGCAAGATCATCCTCGAAGCCGTCCTGCAGCTTGCTATGGATGTCCCCGCCCAGTCGACGAGTGCTGAACGACACCGTCGACGACGCGAACACGTAGCTCTCCTCCCACATCGAACTGCGCCGGCTTGACTCGCTGCTCACGCTGCCACTCGTTCGCGTGCGGGTCGTTTTCCGGACTGTGTGTGGTGGTGGTGGTACTCGGGGTGTCTCCGTCTCACCTTCGCCAACAAGTGTCAAGGTCAGGCGGTTGAGTTCTTCATTCAGAGACCCTTCATTTTCGCCGCCTTCTTGTCTGCTTCCACGATCGTTGGTCAACATTCAGTGCGATACTGCTGCTGACGCGATTATTGAGTGTAGTAAAATGTGTCGGAACTACAGTAGCCTCAAGACCTGCATCGAGGTTGAGGTTGATTTTGTTCCAGGGTCGCTTTGCCATCTTCCCAACCGGGCTATGTGGCAACTCTTTTATGGTCGAGTAGTCACGCTGGATGTGCTGCTAATGGTTTAACCTGAACCCTAGGTCTCAATGAGAATGTCCCTACGATCAAAGTCATGTTTCAGAGAGAGAGGGGGGGAAGGGAAAAACAAAAAAGTCTGCTCTCATGCTTGATGAAGCATTGGGGGAAGGCAACAAGGCAACAAAGACATTCAAAAGCATTAGTAGGTGCTTGTACAAGGCTTGGAGCCTCGGGATGGAGTCACTGCGAGCAGGAAACAAATTGATCTCAGTGAAGGAGAAGCCAAGCTCATTCTTCCAAGACAACAACAGCTTGTTCGATACCGAGACACAGATAGACATGGCCCGTGGCTAGGAGGCTGAAGCCAGACGTGTCGACACGTTGCAATAGAGATAAGGTGGTCTCACAACGGGCGAGTGAGTGGCTGCTGTGGTTCCTTAATGATAAGTCTGGCGGCCTCTTATCAGGTGCCCATGAATTTGTTGATGAAAGACGCCGACGACGCTGTCTTCACACCGAGGGTCAGGAGGACAGGCCTGCTCTGTGCTATCGAAAATAGGCCCCATCATGGGTCCCCACGGGAGCTTGCAGCCGAGACACACGGATATTTAATTAGTTCAAGTTTGCTGAAGATTCCAATAATCCCAAATCACGCTGTCTTTTTTCAGGCCATACGTGCCGTCACCTACAGTAGACAGTAGAGTCGCAGTACTCTTAGTAGTAGACGTGGGACAGCAGCTCCGGCAGTTGCCAAAAGTAATTGGCAGTCCAACCCACACCGGGTTCGAACACTTTGCTTCTGTATCTCTCTCCCTTGGCTTTTCCACATGGGGATATTGCTGCGATAAGTCTAGCTTGGGCCTGACGTCAGGGTCTTTTTGTTTTTGTTTTTTCGGCTTTCAGCCTTCCGGAAGACGCACGCGAGAGAAAATATGCAGATCTTCCCATCTTAGATATTGTGGGCTCCGGATTCGGGCGAATTGGCATTGTTGGTTGCCCAAATTCGCGGGGCAGGGTGCCAGCAGGGCTCTGCGGGGGGGGGAGGCCAGGCCCGAAACATGGTCAACGCTAATAAGCTACGCGACGCGCACCGCAGCCGAAAGTGCATAAATTGATTGTTATTTTCCACGTGAGCCGTAAGAAGCCGTATTTTTAGAATAGCATGCAGCCGCCACTTAAGATTTAAGGGAGTCCTCCTTTGCAGCCGTCGACTTTCTGGACAAGAGAGGTACCCCCTATATTAGAAGTGACCGAAGTGGATTTCGAGAGGCCGAAGTCTTCAGCCGGGTCTTGAAGCGCTTGTTGACTAGGCGAGACCCGATCGCGTGCTCCATGCATGTAGAGCACGTGATGTGGATTTATGTCAAGCTATTGCATTGGCAACCCCTGCCTCCAGCTGAGATGGGTCAGATTCTCAAGCGCGATTATTTCTGCTACCTAGTCTAACTATAGTTATGTGGGCTGCCACGCCTAAGCCATTCTACCCGCCGTGAAAAAGAAACTCGACTGTCGTCGTGGCAAGGTCCCAAGCATCTTGCTATAGCCGAGGCGGCTGGAAAATGATTGCTGCTCCTCACCCTCTGTAGGCTTTGCTGGTCGCTGGACCAAGCGAGAAAGCAATTTGGTTAGCATTCGTCAAGGTCATGCATGGGTTTTCGGACAAAAATGTGGGCATGAGAAGGCCCGTCCGTACTACGTCGATGATGTGTACATCATGACAATGCAATCATGTCAGGCTATGTCGTCAATGCTGTTCATACAAGGTCACGGCCTTGGCAGCAACTCCTCGCCCAGTTGCAATGCAAGCCCTTGGCTGGTTGGAGGCTGGCGATGTAGCGTTGGGCTGCTCGTTGGTACAGCAAGGTTGTCAGAGGTGAGCGCATGTTGGTTCAGTCGCCTCGGTGTCTTCGCCAGACCAGGCGTGCGGCTACCCCACTGAGCTTCACCCGGCGACGGAGTGACATTGCAGAAATCAGCAAAGTTGAAGTTGGGGCCTGGTGTCTGCAGTGCTCCATTGAAGAGGCCTAGGCTCTGTCCAGGGGTATTCAATACAGATGAGGGCAGATGACCATGCTGTGGTGGTGGAGTCGATGGAGGAGGCTTCGAAGAGCTCGACACTTGAGCGACATGAACTGCGGGTGAGCGAGACGGGGAGTTCGCAAGGTAGAGTAGCAAGTCAGCACCAGATTGTTTTGAAGCCGGTGGCAACCTGCGAGTAGGTGGGGGGGTACGAGGGGGTGACGACGAGATGATGCTGCTTGACGGCTCAGCATAGGATGGCAGGGGAGCACCACGGCCTTCGTCATCTGAAGGGCCATCGAACATGGGTGAGTCGTCATGGGCTGATCGAGGCAGAGTAGTAGCAGCATCAAAGCCGTGGCGTGCGTTGACCAAAGCAGGGGAGGAATGGGCTAGGCCGTTGCTTTGCTTCCAGCCCGATGACTTCGAGACATCAGCAACTGTCGTAGAAGCAGACCGGACTCTCTTTCTTGAGGCAGTGTATTTCTGCTCGGGCACCTTAAACGCAGTCGCTGTATTGGGTCTTGTAAGGCGGTTGGACGTCGAGGTAACGGACAGAGGGTCGTCTGAAAAGCTCGAAGCTTCGGACCTGGTGTCTTCTTCATCGAACGGAGGTCGCTTTCTCTTCAGCTTCTCTGTGATCTCGGGCTGGAGAGACTTGAGCGTACGGTCCTGCCAGCCATTCTGCGCCTTGAAACTTGCAAAAGCTAGACAGTCGTGCAGATTGCGGGCAACCTAGGAAGCCAGTTAGCACGGAGGCCCGGCAGATTCAGCAGGCAAGACAACTCACCTTGGCTATTTCGATCCTTCTCATGACTTTCTCAGCAACCTGAGAGGCTGCGAAGGGGTGCTGTGAAGCAGACATGGTGCTGGAGAAGCAGTCTGCAAACAACATTGAGAGAAAGATCTTTTGTACCAATTCGGGGCTGGATCAGTGTGCACTGTGGAGTCAAGGAGATTCAATTAAACGCTCCTCTATTCGAGCCGGGGTGCTCGTCCATCCGGCGGCTGGGGAATGCCTGAGGAATGCCTGATCTGCTCAACCAACTCGCAGATCCGTGTGAAGGAGTTGTTGCAGGTGGAAGACTGAGGTATAGGGTACGAGGAACAGCAAGTCTAAAAGGGCTCCTGTATCAAAGGCTGTCTGTCAGCTTGGAGGGGGATGTCAACTTGTACTCAAGAGTAGTGGCTGGCAGCAAGGGGACCGCCTATTCGCTGTAGGGGCGGCAGTTGTGGCCCCCGCCGGCGCCCAGACAGGCCGCCTATTCGACGGCGGTTCGGCGGGCCATCCTGCGGCCACCAGGGTGCCCACAGGCATGGGCTGGGCAGGCCGAGTTAATCTCTTTTCTCGGCCACAGGCTTGGACCAGGCACAAGAGAGTTGTGACGATGGCGATTTCATGCAGCTATCAGGACGAGCCAAACAACTGGCCTGGTTGCCGACTGCTAGCTCTCACCTTGTCCCTCGCCCTCAGCCCCGGCATATGCATCTCCTACAGGATTGGAAAAGTCGGAAGTTTGCCTGTCATTGTCTTCGGCCTGTCATCCAGCAATTTGGTCCTATTTAGAATCTCCCATGGTTACAGTACCAGCAACCACCTTGTTTGAGATCAGTTCCAGCATTCGTGCAATCGCCGCCCCCATCGGCGGCCTTGGCGCTTCCTTTGACATGCAATCCCCTTCGCCGTGTCAGGCGTTCAAGAGGGAGAAGAACTCCGTGGGTGTCGAAGATCACCACGGCGCCCCTGCACAACTCCCTCCTGAACAGCACTGTCAATTTCTGCAGATCTCGTTTTTCTAAAAATCTTATCTTTTGCCTGCGCCGGATTTTCTCCAGATTTTAGCAGATGGCAAAGCAAAGCTAGCCCATAACTAACCCTTCGCACCCTATCTGGTGGAGCCTCCAGCCCCGTCAGCCTCTAATCAGTGCCATGTACAGTAACTCATTCCTTCACTTGGTAAAAACGACGAGTAGCTATCTTCGTGTAGTGTGATGACAAGACGGGCGAAAATCTGGAATAGGAGGCGAGCGAGCCCACCCGGATCATGCTCCATTGAGAGAGTGACTTAGAGAACAGGCATGCTGTGCGACAGTACCTGATCAAAGATTTGACCTTGTTTTGCCTCAGATTCGATTCATGATTGAGCTGTGGTGGGTGTCTCGAGAGGACAGCTCTGCCGCGCCTTTTCAGTCCACACAGGTTTCCTGCTGACCAGCAGTAACTAGATACCGTACCCTGGTTGAATAGGGATCTCAGTGAAGCCGGTCATGCCCCGTCGGGTCGTCACACGGCTTGCGGCGGCAGCACTGGATCATTGCGCTTATGCTCAATGAGATGTGAGCCTTTACTACAAGTGGCTGCGTGATGCGACTCCCGGCCTCACACGAGTTTTATGCGTAGGACGCACCTTCATGTGCGTGACACGTTCTTTGTAGGGGCGGACATCATGGCGAACGGAAACGTATCTGCCGATGGAGGCTAAGTACCAAATCGTTTGAGCATTACCATAATGGAAAATGGCTGGACGCTCGATAAATATCAGATGGCTGGAAGAAGCAGAAGCAGAAGCAGAACAATGGAGAGAGGAAAGTTCCTCAACACAGCAATGTCGCCACCGCTTAGTGCATCATCCAGCCGGACGACCCCACTCGACTCATGAGTACTCTTCTGATTCGAAAACCAACACATGGAGCGAGAGTGCCCACTGCTCAATGAAACTCTACGTCCTCGAACAGCGGCCACAACCGGGAGACTACTACAGCAGTGTCAGAGAGGGAACCCTTAATCTGACAGCACCAGATTTGTGCCTTGCGAATACTCGCACACGCTACAACCAACGTCATTATCAATGCATCCGGCCGGATCCAGTCCCAAAGCCGATTAGCCCGCAAACCTTGAGTGGACAATCGAGCGATGAGACAATGATGCAACTGGTTATCAGCTCTCAACTAGCAGCAGCGCCGCCTGCAAGATAGCCCAAATAGCGCTGCTCAGGTGAGTAGGTTCGATTACGCTCGTAGGCCTAGATAATGTGGAAAGTGCATCTCGAGCTCTCGTCGTTACCATCATCGTCACCATTTCCATCACACCCATCCTCACCCTCTCACACCTTCGCGTCCTATCCTCCATTTCTCTCTTCGTCACTCGTTGAACTGATGGCTTCAGATTGACTTCGCTTAGCAATCATCGCTGCTCGTCAAGTGCTGATCACGTCCATCCCAGTCTGCTCAGCCTGCTGCCTCCGCCGCCAAGTTGTGAGAGCATTCGTTATTTCTCAACAATCGTCCACGTCATCCCCAGTGGACTCATAATAAATAACCTTAGTCATCTCAACGAACTGATGACACCGCGCTAGAAAATATTTCCGCTTTGTTGTTGGCACTATGCATTTCTTCAAAGAGCTTCGCCGGCGCTCCAAAGCTAGCTTCCACAAATCGGATTCCTCTACTGAATCTAACCGCACTGTTGGCACGACCAAGTCGTCGTCCACGCTCAATTCCGGCCTGGGAAGCTCGACGCCGCCATCAACGTATCACACCAACGGCTCAAACAATAATTTGGGTGTGGCCAAGTCCAATGGCGAAACCGCTGCTCCATCTGTGCTACCACGGCCGACCCTGCCGCCTCTGCCGTCTCACTCAAACAGGAACAGCATGATTGTAAGCCCGAGCCAAGTCCTATGGTTTGCCATCACTGACACCCCGCAGTCTGCCTCTCCGTCCGGCTCGACGCCCACCGTGCGCTTGCCCGTTGTCTCCTCTCCGTTTGCGCCCAAAGTTACCTCAATTCTCGATAACTCGGTGGTATACCAGAAAGTGCTGTTAATATATGGCGAGATTGGCGACCCCAGGCCAAAGCGGTTGGACGGCACCTTAACTGTCAGCCATGACAAGGATGGCCTGTCCTTTCCATCAACGAGCTGGCCAGTCTCAGAATCATACTTCAAAGCGCTCGTCTACCTGTCACCTGGCTGGAATAAAATTCGCCTCGACTTCTCTTCTCCCAGGCTCAGCAACTCTAGCAATGGGCCTGCGGCACAGCATTACTCCTACATGATGCTTAATTATCTCCCTTTGAACAGTGCCCCTCCTTTGCACCTCGTCATATTGGCCGGTAGCGACTCACCCTGTACCTATGATACTGTTCCGCAGAGGGCAAAACAGGAGGGCAATGATCTGGAAATAGCCATCAGGAAGTTCCGAATGGCTGCCCATCTCTGGCAAGCCTTTACTGCAGAGCAGATGTTTCGCAACAAGTTCGGGAGACGATGCTTTCGTTTTGATGAAGAATGGCAGACCGGCTCACTGTCGTTGAGAGACTGGGGGACAGGCCAAATGAAGAACGAGGCCAAGGTGCATCTCGTCCGCTCCAACAAAACGACAGCCCAACTGCAAGATCTGCAATATGCCCAGCAATACGGTCCTGCCGAGAGGAAAGGTGAATTGTTCTCCATTGCCGCCGATGCCATCAAGAAGTACTTCCAGATGCGCCCAGGTCAGAAGCAGTATGTCGCTGCAATGCTGATAGATTCGCACTGGGATCCCACTGTTGGTACTGTCCGTGCTCATGCTGCACTTGGAGGTGCGGTTGATGGCCTTCATCTAGCAATTTTCGGCTCCCACGCCCTCCAGAGTTATCCGTCTTGCCTTGAGGAAGTCGTCCCTGCGTTTATGGACAGCACCAAAACAGACACGGCCTACGTTGCAAACGACTGCAATGAGTCAGGTTCAAGTTGGGAGGCTGCCAATATCGGAATCGGCGCCCACCTTCATGAGGTCGGCCACTTGTTTGGGAGCCCTCACCAAGAATCAGGCGTGATGCTACGAGACTATGTTCGCCTCAATCGGAGCTTTTTGATCCGAGAACCATACTCAACACGGACGAAGAGCCAAGGGTTGAAGGTCTGCCGAATGGAAGATGAATGTAACTGGCACAGGTTAGATGTACTGCGCTTCCGACATCACCCTTGCTTCCGACTGCCTAGCGACGAGCCACTATCAAGTCAAGACGAGAGTGTGTCGTTCTTCCCTGTCGACAATGGTAAAATTATATGCTGCGCATCCAGCGGCATCTCCTTCATCGAGATCTATCCCGATGGTGAGGAGGTATGCAAGTCCTGGATTGACCTGATGACCATGGATCCACGGTCCAATATCATGCCACGGCAAATCACTCTCAGCGAAATCGATATCCGAGCGAAACTACCGGAAGACAAGCGGAAGCGGAAAATACGGTTAAAGGTCTTTTGTGGCGCTTCCCGACATGAAGAGCTTGCCGACATCGATGAACTTTTGTCGAAGAAGAATATTGTCAGCTTACCACCTCTGCGACAGGCGCCAAAACGAGACGAAGGACTAGGAATGAATACCTTCAATAATATGGTGGGCCTCAGCAAATCTCGTGATGCTCGACAAGGCTTCCGAAGCAATCGGCTAGGCCATTCATCCATGGAGGGCAGCAAACCGCAAGAGGTGATTCTTGAAAGTGTCGTCCTGCAAACAAAACTCTTGACATCGGTCAAGGTCTACCATGGCTTTGCCTTGGACGGACTGGAGTTTTGCTACGAAGACGGGCACACGCAGCTCTTTGGTAAGCGAGGTGGGAAGTCCGGAGGCGACGAGTTTGTCTTGGGTGAGTTGACAACGCGCGCTGATTCATCTGTATCACTGACGCCTCCAGACACTCGAAGAGGCGAGACAATTCTCGGCTTCCATCTTCGCGCTGGTGCTTGGATCGATGGTATTGAGATCCTGACTAGCACTGGTCGGCGTTCGGGCATGTTTGGGAATGCCGTTGGTGGTTCCGCGTAGGCTACAATCCTCCCCCTTTTCTCCAAATGGCTACTGACCATACTAGACACACGCTAATGGTGCCTCGAGGCTACTACCTCGCAGGACTCTCGGGATCATGTGCAAAATGGCTGGATGGCTTTCAGATTATTATCACGCGCTAACATGGTGGAGGGAGTGTGTTTCTCTGTTTAAATGACTATTTATAATGATCAACGGTCTAGATCTTAGAATTGGTGGACGGTCGGTGGAACCTGCTTCATCATACGGCGGTCGACGCATAATACGTGGGCGGGAAAATATGAACTGCCCCAAACAAACACCACTACCCTACGGTACGGACACGGACATAAAATCGGGCGTCTAATAGAGTCAGTTGGATAATGATTTGGGTTACGAGAGTACACAATGATCACAGTTGCGGCACTCCAGACAGGCTCGTACAGAGCAGCAGTCTTGCAGATAGCATACCAACCAGACATTACAGTACTCACCGAACAACGTGACCTTGGTGATCTGTGAATGGTCAGATGTATGCGAGAGGAGGCAGGCTTCGAGCACATGACCGAAGCTAGACAAAAATGGTCTGCGCCACAACTTTGACGCCGCGGTGGCTTGCTTGTCGCAGGGGTGTAACACGAGGTGTGGCGGTGCCCTGATCCCTCAGGTCGACGAATGGTGTTATTACTTTCGCGAGCCACAGTGTCAAGATTTCTCTCGCCTCGGCATTGGACGACGACAAGACCTGGCCAATATCACGGGCAGGATATCGTCGACCCTGCTCCCTGGTCCACACGCGAAGAGGGGGCGCCAATCCTGGACGATCTTCCTTGGACTAGTCAAGCGCATGCCACAGTGTGGCGGTGCTTGCCGATCGCTAGCTTTCCCTCCGAGAGCCATGCGACATGCATGCGCCTAGCGGCATTTTGACGTCGACGGAAGGACAAACGTATTGGCGATGTGGCGATGAGCAATCCAGCAGGTGAGGCCAGGAGAGAGGGGCTTGATAACCCTGGCCAATTAACTTGCTTTTCTGCACAGATCCTACTTGCCGGTACTCACCCGTTTCAAAGACACAAGTGGCTTAAAAGATGGGTCTGTCTGGCGCAACTGTGGCGCGCAGTGGAGCCTGCCTTTCCCCTTAGCCTCCTGCACCGCCAATGTCTGGGTCCGCCTGCCTGCCGCCTGAAGCCGGAAAGGCCAGTCCAGCATCCTTGTCACCTATGAAAATGAGTGTCTAACCATTCCCATCCACGCCCCGTCACCAAATTCCAGAGATGCATAGGTCCCCTTTGCCTTTCACGCTTTGCGCCTCCATGACTTCCTTGACCTTTACTTCGCTCCCAACTGCCGATCTTCACTCTCTTGCATACCTCCTCCCTCAACCCGAGCCTAGAACTCCTCGACTTAGGCAGTCCTCTTTCGTCACACTTCAGAATCCAGTTAGACATAAAGACGCAATCCACAAAGTGTGGCTCAGTACCTCGACCATCAGTCTAGAGCAGTTGTTCTTCCATATACCGCGAATCTTCACCTCTAGACGACAAATGCAGCCATACTCACTGCGATTGTATCTGTCTGATATACCGCTATCCTCATGCCACTGATTTAACAATACTGCCTCGCACTCTCGTTCTTGAGACGTTTTGAGTCTGGTGCAAATGTTTCGCCACCAGACCTTCGCAAACGCACCTTGATTTATCCATTGGCTGCTTCTCGAATCCCGCTTCTGCGGCATGTTCTCCCAACGGCGCAACTCACAGAAGCCCGGTGAGGAGCTTTACGCCGCTTTCAAGCAAAGCTTCCCAGAGATCGGACCGGGAACTTCTTCAGTTTTGCTCGGGCCCTCTCAGCAACCCTCGACGCTAAGCGAGGCATTGATCACTGGCACCCCGACCCAAAGGTATGTCCTCTCTTTCCCTGTTACGACAGCACTATTCACCTCTCACCAATCTGCCTAAAGTCCCAATTCATCTCATTTCTAAGATGATAGTATCATTAATCCGCAATTTTTTCAATAGGGACTTTGAAGACGACAACGACAGCGAGGAACAAGATGTGACCCCAAAGCCACCACACGAAGGCTGGAGATTGACTCCGTCACTGATGGATCCCAATTCTTTCGCCTTCTCGGCTATCGCGAACCAGCCGCCTGGCTATTATACCCCGACCCCAAGCGGCTTCAATACTCTCTATCATAGTCAAGCAGGCGATCTCCATACTCCAGGTATGGGTATGAATACACCGTTATCACTATCTCACTCCGGCCATGGTTTGCACGCCCCAGACCCAGCTATGCACTTCCAGCACTTCAACCCCCACATGCTCCAACATCCCAATGCTTTTCACGAGCTTTTCGCTCTGCAGCAGCAGCAGCATCAACATCATCACAACCATCAACAGCACCACTCACAACACCATCAACGCCATCAATCACAAGCTTATGCGCCACAACAATTTCTTCAACAGCAAGATTCTGGATATGCAGTAATCGATGATACGCCAAACAAAACGGTCTCGATGCAGCAAGAGATTGGCATGCAGGCGTCTGCCATACACCCATCAATGCCGCATGGTATTCCCGGTTCAAATCCAATACCAGGCATGCCCATTGGGGAGAAGTACGTCTCACCTGTCAATCTTCTTTGGTCCTCTTCTCACAACGGTACTAGGCTTCGCTTTCATACTACTCTAAACGCACCGACTGCGATGGTTAAACACGCTGATGAAATACCGATCACGTACCTCAACAAGGGCCAAGCATACACCCTTTCGATTTTCGACACTGCGCCTCCAATACCCCAGCAAAATGTCCTCGTCAGGTATCGGACCTATGTCCGAGTGTCTTTCGAGGACGAACAACAAAGAGCGCGACCAGGGGCCTGTTGGCAACTATGGAAGGAAGGCCGAGGCTCTAACGAGGCTCATCAGAGAGGAGGGAAGCTTCTTGCAGTCGAGTATGTGTATCCTAGCCAGGGAGGTGATGATGGGATCCGAAAGTCCCAGGTCGAACTGGAGAAGGCAGCTTTCGATGGCTTCGCGGTGACCTGGTATCCAAATCAGATGGCTGGAGTACCCGACTGCTCCATCTCTGTACGCTTCAACTTCCTTTCCACAGATTTCAGCCACTCGAAAGGTGTCAAGGGTATTCCCGTGAGGTTGTGCGCAAAGACAGAGCTTATCACGCCTCTAACCTCATCCACCAATGAACCAGAAGTCTGTTTTTCGAAGGTCAAGCTCTTCAGAGATCATGGCGCAGAACGCAAGCTTTCGAACGATGTCTCGCATGTCAAAAAAACTATTGAGAAGCTCAAACAACAGATCGCTCAGGCCGAAACCGGGTTGGGCGGCTCAGGGAAGAGGAAACGTAGCGGCTCCGTCGCAAAGACAGTGGTTTCTAAACCAGGGAAGGTGATAAAGCATAAGCGCACCTGGTCAATCGACGCTGATGTCGAAGGTGGACGACCTGCTGGAGAAGAAGACCTGCACACGAAGCTGGCGACCATACAAGACATGTTCTCATCTACAAGACCTGTCAGCATTCTTTTCCTTAGAGGAGAACCAGACGATGATCCAGACCTGCATCCAGTCAAACTACCTGGTGGCGAGTCTGTTGAACCCAAATCACCAAACAAGTCCATGAATTGGGAGTCTAGACTGAGCAATTCGGACTCGCCAATTTCAAATCAAGGATCTCCCACCAGCAGTTCTACCTCACAACCAACACCAAAGCGCAAGTTCTTGGACATGCAACAAAGCTCAAGGCCCGAGGAGCCGCAAGACGAGGTCAAGGCGGCTGCGGCAATCGAAAACGCGGAATCTCCCAGACCTGTCAAGATTATGAGGCTTGAATCTGAGATGAAACCTCAGTCTGACATTTTAGCATTCGACGTCGACAGCTCCTACCAGCCACCACTCGAGCGATCTTTCAAACCAGGTAAGCAGATTTCTCAAATTCAAACTTTTTTTCACGACTGATCTTAAAACAGTTGCATGTTTCTACATTCGAGGCAAAGATGACTCTACCGAGTATTACAGAGCGGTATATCTCATGCGACGAACTGTGCGAGATTTGATCGACGGTATCTCTCGAAAATTCCAAATCGACCCGATTAGAGTCACGCAAGTCACACATGTCAATACCAAAGGATTGCACATTGTCGTGGACGAGGACGTTGTTCGCGAGGTACCTGAGGGACAAGACATGCTTGTCGAGTTTGCCCCTGCGCAGGCCAACGGACAAATCAAGCAAGAATTCGCCACTCCTGCTGCCTCTGAGCTCGCCGACAATATCATTGACCCAGATGAAATTTCTGTTTATGACCCCCTCGAGATGTGGTTGAACTACTAGAACATGGTAGCCGCATCTACATCTCAACCCTAAGATTGACTGACTAGTTGATATTTATGCCACGTCCGAGCGCACGACTTGCGAATGCGACTTCTTTGCTACGGCTCCACAGTAATTTTCGGGACTACACAAAGATTCATCAAAATTTCTTATGTTATGGGATGACATGGATGATGGAGCCAATGGAGAGCTGTTGGATACTATCTGGTACATTAACCTCGAGAATGTCTGCTCGAGATGTGTATTCTTGCGACTCAGAGACCCCTTTCCGACATCGAACTTTGCACTACATGTTCGCTATTCCTTGGAATCTCACTTCTTTAGGGGATACGCGAGTCCAGAGCAATGTCTTAAAGCTCAAATATTTCACGATACCTACGATTATTGAAGATACCCCGGTCGTTAGTGACCTATTTCGAATTCGCAACCCTGGAGACTGTGTCCTCGTGGGTTTTCATTTTGCAACAGACTATGAAGATCTACCTGTCAATCCAGGAGATATTTTGTCAGATGTACATTTTTGAACATGGAGGGAGAGAAGTTCTGTGTTCTAAGCGAACAAATTGATTCGAGCAAATGCTCGACTCTTTCGCCTCACTGGCTGTTTCCATGTATTGGCATAGTTTCAAATACATAATTAATTTGCTTACAATGGCTCAAATGTAAGCCAGCCGGCTCATCAACTTCACTCCTTTCCAGCAGTGTCTGAAACATATCTATGGTCTGACACTGTGGCAGGCGTTAAATTAGGCAAAACGGGTAATCCGCGATGTAGCTGGCCAACGACGGTGTGGTATCGCGCGCCTGCAGCCACCTTGGCCAAATCAATCGGACGTGGACATGTCAGGAGTCTCTCGGGAACTATACTGATCTCAAATAGGGCCACGTCAGCTTCTCCATTTCCAGCAAAGCTAATTTCTGCACATCGGCTACATGTTTATTAGTGGATGGCTCTATTGGCGTGTTGACTTGTGGAGGGTTGGGACCCGATGCGCGGGAATCAGAGCCGATATAGTGCCTAGGCACCGCTGTGCCACACAGCCCCACCAACAAGCCACATCCATTTTAGTTGTGAGGCTTAACTCTGCTTAGCAGACCGCTCGGAAGCGGCTGAGTGCCGTCTCCACAATATGTCCCTTTAGATAAGATGACGAATGCCGAGCCAGACCATCTGTGGGCACGACCCCAATGTTTAATTATGTCTGTAGGTTTCTTGCATTGGATAGGCTGCTGCAGGGTATTTGAGGCTGTGCAAAACTTCTCTTCGACTACAATGTCCTTTTGTGTCTGTACTTTCATTAGCATAGGCGGTTCTTAATGGATGATCGACAAGCTGAAGAGACCCAGACTCGGCTTCACAGCTCTCCTGCGATGCCACATGAGGCGACAATGCTCAGCCTCTTAGCCCGCGGGACGGTTGGTTTTGGCTGATTGCAGGAACATTGACCAGTCGAGACTGATTGTATGAGTAGTAGCCAGTACATCCGCTACAGAAAGTACGAACAACCCACTGAACAACCTGAAGTATCCCCAGCCACCGGACAAAGCAATCTCACGAGTTGGCCAATCGCTTTCTCCATAAAGTTCGCTTAAGCTCCCACCCTCTCAGTCACGAATATTTGCCACACCGACATCATTTCCTCCCTGTTGCAGACATTGCCACTCGCCAAGCATGCTGGCCGTTGACAAGGCCTGTACGGTCCTCGGGCTTATGCTAGTCGAATGGCGTGGTCAACAACCATTGGCGGGTTAAACTTCCACGTCTCATATAGACTGAAAGATCGCCTACTATTAAGTAGAAAATCTCGCTGCGGTATTTCCCGTAGGCGAGAGTCCCAGCAAAGAATATCCTCAGTGGCCAGAGTGAAGCCGGGACACTCTGCTATCTCAACGCATTACACCGGAGCGTTGCGAAGCCAGTCTGCGAGTCACACAGTCTAACCAGACTCCAATCTGCGACAAGTGGATTCCTGCAAAGCCACGCCGAAATCCAGAGAGTACTTGCATTTTTGACCACGGCATTGATGCAGGCGTTCATGACCAATAGGTTTCTAGAATGTACAGATCACCCTGATAGATAACCTTGCTATCAAACTTGTCTATCCATGGCCAGCGTGTCAGCCGCACCGGACGTGGCGCACGCCCCGGCCTATTGAGATTGGTTCGACAATGAAAGTTGCCAACGAAGTAAAGTGAAGAAAGCTCAGGAGAAGAGGCTTGTTTGTCGACAGTCCGACTCGCTTACAGTGCATAACCTTGGGATTGGAGCTGAGTCCAGAGGGTGGCTGAGAAGCCATACTTTTTCCCCACCCGTTTGAAGATACCTGCTTCTGGGAGCGACGGCGACCTGCTTTTCAGTCCGTGGACTGACATGATTCACCTCGTGTTCAAACCGATGTAACACTATCTGAACATACATCGATAAGGTAATTAGTGTCGCCGAAATTAGAAGCTGAGAAAAGTTGGGGTATAGTTCTTGCCACAATGCACGAAGGTCAAGGCCTAGGTGAGTACTGCATCGTCGTTGGTGGGGGAGGAAGCATAACATTTCTGATCCATTAGCTCGCAGCAATTGTACGATCTGTCTTCTTCAATGACAAGCGGTTCACTCGCATATAGTATTGCCATACAAGACCGTTCTAGCAAACAGAAAATCAAAGCATCAAAACGTACGTCCCGGAGGTTGAACCTGTGTCATTTAACTTAAGTAATCCGTGTCATTTAAAATTGCCAAGAGCACCGCGTGCCTTTGTCGAGGGTGGAAGGCAACCCTTTTTAACTGTCACTATGGTATAAAAGCATTAGTTTCTCATACCTTATTACCAAATCATTTTCTCCAAGTCTTGTCCCAAAGCGAATCTACAAGCGGGAACTCGCGCGATCTGTGCGCCTTAGAAGTTTACAGCGTCTCGGTGGTCGGAGTGTGTCGATACAGTAATCTTGTAGTGCCCCCGATGCTTCAAATCGCATGTTAACATATGAAAATGAATGGCCAAGATGCACACGGCCCTCTATCAGATGATAAGGTGTCTCCGGCTCTGGGGTTCTCACTCGCGCATCAAAAGGTCGAACTAGATCTTGATTTTAGCCAATATGTGACGGGGAGGACAGAAATAGTCATCTACCCGAAGTCCCCGAATCTGAAATTCATCAACCTGAACTCTCGGTCGTGTACAGTCAAGAATGTCAAGATCAATGGCCTCTCGCCTGCTTCAATATCTCACCAGGACCCTTGCTCACAGCTCAGCCTTCACTTTGACGCTACCATCAACCAGCATCACATCCTGACCAAGAAGATTGCCAGATCTTGTGAAGCTGTTCCGCAAGCAGACCTCATTCTTGGTCTGCCGCCGAAGTTGAAGATCCAGAAAGTTGATTTAACCGAAGCCCATAACCAAGATGGCGGGACGATCAGGATCCCTCATGCGGAAGTTGATGGAAAGGACAGTGCAGAAACTACGCAAGGCATGGCGGACACGTCGATTGCCGAATATACGCCCTTGACGGTATGCATGGACTTTGTAACGGATCACATCTCAGAAGCTGTGCAGTTTGTATCTGGCACTTCTGGAAGCGGCAAGTGGCCTCATTTCTATACTCGAGGATCTAATGGCAGAGCAATGGCTTCTGCTCTGTTCCCGTGCGTGGATGCGCTAAGGGCGAGGTGTACGTGGGACATCGCAATCACATGCCCTCGGACGGTTGGCGATGCAATCCTACAGAGGACTGTTGAAGATCAATTGGGGCGACTGTCGCTTCAAGAGAAGCTGCAAAAACAAACACGGCCTTCTCATGAGCTGAGGGAGATGATAGTCATCTGCTCGGGTAAGCTGGTGGACGAAAACATCGTCAAGAACGACTCTACCAAAAAAACTGCGTCGTTTTCCTGCCTCCAGCAGTTGTCGGCTCAGCAAATTGGATTTGCAGCGGGGCCTTTCGAGCGCGTCAATTTGAATGCCCTCCGAGAGGCAGATGAAATTGCAAAGCTTGGGGAAAATGCTGTGGACATATCTGCGTACTGCCTGCCTGGGCGCAGTGAGGAAGCGAAGAACACCTGCTTACCCTTGACATGGGCGGTCGACACTTTTGTCACAAAATACATGGCATGCCCTGCGCAAAGCTTTGCTGTATGCTTTGTTGAGGAGGCTGCTAGCGACACAGCTGTCTTCGCGCATACGGCAATGTGCAGTACAAGGTTACTCTATCCCGAGTCGGTCCTTGATCCAGCACACGCAGTAAGCAGGAAGCTCGTTCATACTATTGCAGCGCAGTGGTCAGGCATTGATATTATTCCGGAAACTCCAAACGACACGTGGGCAGTTGTCGGAGTGGCATACTTCATCACAGATCTGTTCATGAAGGATCTCTGTGGTACCAACGAGTACAGGTATCAGATGAAGCTGAACGCCGACCGTGTGTTTGAGCTCGACCGGGAGCGACCTTCAATCTATGACATTGGGTCTTATCTCCATATCGATCCTAGTGGATACGAGTTTCTGGCGTTGAAAGCTCCAGTTGTGCTCTTTGTGCTTGATAGGCGAATGGCCAAAGCAGCAGGTGCTTCAAAGATGCCAAACATTATCGGTAGGATATTCCAGAGGGCGCGCCAAGGTGACATGCCCAACAACACCCTTTCGACAGAGTTCTTCCAAAAGACGGTGGAGCGATTCGCCCATTTCTCGATCAATGAGTTCATGGAACAGTGGGTTAAAGGGGCGGGCTGCCCAAAGTTCCAGGCATTCCAGAAGTTCAACAAGAAGAAGCTTGTGATCGAAATGCAGATCAAGCAAGTGCATGCTGCTGGGCCAGACAGGGATCTACAGGCAGGAACATTTATGCGTGATGTGCGCGAAGACTGGGAAGATGTCTTTGCCGGCGAGGTTCAGAACGTCTTCACCGGGCCGATGACGATCAGGATCCACGAAGCGGACGGAACGCCGTATGAGCACATTGTCCAGATCAAAGACAGGGTCACCAACATCGATATTCCATACAACACCAAGTACAAGCGACTCAAGCGGAGTAAGCAGCAAAGAAAGAATGCGCCAGGCCGAGGCCAGGGTGAAGGCGATGAAGAGAGCGATGCTCTAGTCTACTGCCTGGGCGATACGCTGCAGTCGGAGGAAGAGATTCGAGATTGGAAGATCCGGGAATGGACACAAGAGGATGAAGAGAGAATGAATGCCGAGTCTTATGAATGGATCCGTCTGGATGCCGACTTCGAGTGGATCACTCAGATCGAGCTCAACTTGCCGGGCTACATGTTTGCCTCGCAGCTGCAACAAGATCGGGACGTGGTGGCTCAGATGTATGCGCTGGAGAGAATCAGCATCTACTCGGGCGAAAGACTGGTGTCTTCGATCCTGGTACGCACGCTGGTGGACAAGCGTTACTTTCACGGCATTCGGCACCTCGCTGCCCAAGCTCTTGTTCGGCACGCAACAGAAGAGAAAGGCGCAGACTACATTGGGATGTTTCACCTGCAGAAGTCGTTCGAATCTATGTACTGCGTCAATGACTCGGGGTCGGCCATCCCTCGACCGAATGACTTCTCGGATCAGCAAGCGTACATGGTTCAGTGCTCGATCATCGAAGCATTCTCCAAGATCAGAGACAGCAAGGGCTACACTCCACAACGAGTCAAGGACTTCCTGCTGGACAAGCTGAAGTACAACGACAACTCAAGCAACGAGTACTCGGACGCCTTCTACATTGCTACCGTGATGCGGTCTCTGACTACGGCACTGCTGGCTCGGTCCACGAGGCGTCTAGATGAGGACGATATGGGAGTCGAGGAAGCCATGGAACTGCACGCGATGCATCAATTCGAGAAGCAGTGCGTGGAAGAAATTGATCGGTATCGGCGTATGGACGAGTGGACGAGCTCGTACCAGAATCTCTACTGCCGGACGGCGCTGGAATGTCAGGCGCGACTTGCGGAAGCTGGGATGACCAGGTTTTCGCCTTTACATTTCATGCAGTACACCAGGCCTGGCAACTACGACATACTAAGGATGGATGCCTTTCGCATCCTAGCCAAGGCGAGCATCTTGGAGGAGGCGCAGACTGCGGTTCTGGCGTACACGATAAAATGCATGGTGGCCAGCTCGTCGTCTTACATCCGACAGTACCTTCAAGCTGCGTTTGGCAGGGTGCTAGCAGAGCGCGCAATGGGAGTCGACCGTGGTGGGGTGGTGATTGACGAAGGCCCGGCCGAAGCAGGGGACCTGGTACTGGAAGAGAAGACGAATATGGAAGCGGCGGCGGCAAAAAAAGAAGCAGAGAAGGCGAGAAGGCAGAACGTCGACGTGGCACAGGCGGCGCTGATGAAGGAGCTCGGCGAGCATGCGCCATTAAAGCGCGCACTATGGGCAGCCATCAGGTATCCGCAGATCAGGCTTGAGGACTTGGCCGTCATGCTTGATTTCGCGCGAATGTTGTACCCGGCAGAGAACAAGGCGAAGCTGAAGTTGAAATACCCCAGGTATTGGAGGATACAGAAGGTGGGCAAGGTGAGCGCCGTCCTGGATTCCGATTTTTTACGTCTTTTTGATGCTAACGACGAGCAGGGGAAGCTCAAATTCACCCACAACGGCTCTGTACGCACGAAGAAGATGGAAAAGTGGCAGCCACCCAAGGCTGGCCCTGCGCCAGCTCCTCCGCCCTTGCAGTCCAGACCGAGTTTTGGGGGCACCGGCTTGAAGCTGAAGTTTACAAACAAGGCTGCAGCTCAATCCAAGAGCCCTTCTGTACCAACACCGACGCCGCCCCCGGCCGCTACCACTGCCCCTGCAACATCGACGCCACCATCACAGGCGCATCCAGGGAGGGTGGTGTTGAAGATAGGTCGAAGCAGTGCCAGCAAGGGTTAGGAGCGTTTCTTACCACCATAAAGTGGACAAGTGGACGATGCTGGTCTTGTTGGGAGGTTGCCTGGGACTGGGCAATAGATATGCCTTCTCGTGGGCCATAGTAGATGGGACGATGCGGCCTGTAGGGTGATATAGCACCAGAAGAACTTTCAGTGCCTGCATGCCATGCCATGCCATGCCATCCACCCGTTGACGCGTGATGTGATTGATTCCTTTGTGATTCCTGTGAGGCACACTATGTGTCAAAATGGACATTTTGACCTGGACATGATCTTGCCATCTTATCGCCGGTCATCACCCATGCGCTCCAAGGCCTCTAGCATCACAACACTGTTACCTCGGACCACCACCATGCCCAATCTGTGTCTCTCACCGCCAGCCTTCTCTTCGACAGCTTCGTCAAGCACAATGTTTAGGAAGACCTGTGCGGTTGTTAGTCTCATCCTAGCCCCGCTTTTGCAGCAGTTGGGTCTACTTGCATCATAGCCTCTTAAGATTCCAATGACCTTCCTATTGCCATTCAATTGCACGAAAAGGCGCTTTTCCATATACTGCAGCACGTGTTAGTTAGGATGTTTTGGAGACAAAGGCACACACAATCGGCAGTCAATGACATACCTTTTTCAGTTCAGGTTGTGCGTGGGGCATAGTGGCGGCAGTGCAGGAATGGAAGATGCGGTTCTGAGAAGGAGAAGGAGAACAGGAGATGGGGCTCAACAGGAAGTAAGTAGAGGAGCGGAGGGTGCAGCAATCAGGAAATAATGAGCAGAACAGTGGAGAGAGAGGCTGCGAGGCCGAAAATTGCTTAGTTTTCCCTTTATCTGCGCTATCTCCGGGAGGAGTTTTCCTCCGCTGTATCTTTCTACCTTGATCTACTTGGCTTGATGTATATTTATTTTGCTCAGGTCGGTCGTGCAATTAGTATGGGTTTAGCCTGAGCAACTATACTGTATAGATGCCTAACTTGCTGTTATATACATAGGAGCCTATGTGCCAGCCCATGCACAACAAGCTTCTGGGAGGACCTTCCTCTAGGAGCTTGCTTGACTAAGCAGTTTCTAAATATCTAGCATTCCTCTGAGTGATATATCAATAAAGGCGACTCGCCAAGGTTTCAGGATTACTGACGTGCTCCCAAAGCGCCACACATGCGGCAAGGTGGGTTCCTTCGGTGCCGGGGGGGGGCACTGCCTCAGCTCAAGGCAATAAATGAGGGTCTCCAGGAAGAGGAGGGAAGTGGCCTGAAAGAGTATCAACCTCTGAAAGAGATCTAGTGCTCTAGTCCTACTCTCCTAGCTACTAGGAGTAAGATTGAAGGCAGCCTGAAAGTTTGGACACATGTGCGCACTATATGTGTAGAGAGAGCGGGTGTGCTACGGTTTTCCTCCTGGGCGAGGGTTTTCTGCTGACCAATGGCAGGCCAATATAGTCGATAGAACCCACATAGACATTAATTTATTATTATAATATCAATAAAGGCTACACCGCAGAGGATGATCTGGAAAATATCTGGCTGTGCCTCAGGAGACTGTGAAGTGGTGGCAGCCTTGACGCTCAGGTCACGAATCAAGTTAGGCAGTTGTGCATTAACCTTAAACCCTGTTTGGTATACATGTGGCGGTGTCGATGCCGAGAATCGCTTGGCGGAGATGGACGGGGGGACGGCGCTCCGGGGGCTCTGTGCTGTGCGGGCGACTGCATGCCTTCCCACCGGCCATCCAGTCACCGACCCCAAGACATCGCCTCTTCGCCGTCAGTCGAAATCCGTAGCCTTTGTCTGCAGCTGTAGCTTTAGGACCCCAACTTTGAGTCGGCAAATAGCTGGCCGGTGCCTGCCTGTCTTGCCTGACTGATCATCGGCAGTGGCAACTCGGCCCCCCTCGAACCTGCCAAAACATCAAGGCACCCGCGTCTCGGCCCCTGTCTTCTTGCTTCTGGCTGCTCGACACACCTACACACTCATCTACACCTCGTTGCTTCCTGCCTTCCTGTTCATCTGCCGCGATGGCGGGCCAACGAAACTACGACTTTCTTGTCAGCGCGCGATTCCTCCCCGCAGAGCCGCGGGCATTACTGATGTGGTGCCTAGATTAAATTACTCCTTATCGGCGACTCGGGCGTCGGCAAATCCTGCTGTCTGCTGCGTTTCTCCGAAGACAGCTTCACGCCTTCGTTCATCACCACGATAGGAATTGACTTCAAGATACGGACGATCGACTTGGATGGCAAGAGAGTGAAGCTGCAGATCTGGGATACCGCTGGCCAGGAGCGGTTTAGAACAATCACAACGGCCTATTATCGAGGGGCGATGGGCATTCTGTTGTGCTACGATGTGACAGACGAGAAATCGTTCAATAGTATGGGTCCCCACTGGCGTATTCATGCCAAGAGGAGAGCGAGATTGCTGACAGCGATTGCAGACATCAGGACATGGTTCTCCAATGTGGAGCAGCATGCCAGTGAAGGCGTTAATAAGATCCTTGTCGGCAACAAGTGCGACTGGGAAGAGAAGCGCCAAGTCTCGACGGAGCAGGGCCAGGCACTGGCTGATGAACTGGGCATCCCTTTCCTCGAAGTATCGGCCAAGGCAAACATCAACATTGAGAAGGTTTTCTACTCGCTGGCGAGCGACATCAAGAAACGGTTGATTGACAGTTCGAAGGACTCGCCGCAGAGCCAGGGTGCAGCAGGTGCAGTGAATGTGGCAGCAGGCCAGGGACAGGCTGGTGCGTTTGGTGGGAGGTGCTGCTAGATTGGGGAGCTTTGTTTCCAAGAAGAATATGGTGATTGTTTCTTCCTTTGTTTTTGATGTGCATATCTGGAATTCAAAAGGGCCCAGGGTGCAGTAATGGAAGCAGCTCGGCAAGAGTGCTGAGTCAGACCTGGGGAAGACATGGTTTGCACATGTATGCACACCTGTACTTCAAGAGGCATTTCAAGAGGCGTTGGCACGGCGGCAGTGCGATCAGTCAGATTACAGGCAGTATGGCGTTGCCTACAGACAGCCCACTAGGAATAGGTGCATTTTTTCCACCGTAGACAGGCAGGGACATTTTAAGCATACACAAAATGCCTCTTCATCACCATCTCTACCTTGTACAAAATCAACGTAATCTGAAGAGACAAGGATCAAAAAAGGCACATTAATGTCAGATAATATCCGCATGTCACAACCTACTCCACTCAAATGCCTTTATGTGGGTTGGGGGCCGCTGTCTCTCTCTCTCACTCTCTCTGTGTGTTCTCATGTGTGTGTGCATGTGTGTGTATGTTGGTTGATGAATATCGAGATGGTAGTATTGTAGTATTTCACGATCGTGGGGTGTGGGTGTGGGTGTGGGTGAGGGTGTGGGTGTGGGTGTAGTTGTGGGTGTAGTTGTGTGTGGCATGTCTATGAATGGGTCTCTCTCTTCTCGTCGCCATCGTCATCATCATTGTCATTGAGTATACCATGAACAGGGCCTCTTCTTGCAGCTCTCCACGGCGACATCAGCTATTTTCGGTAACCGACCAAATCGACCAATCAATGAAACTGTATCGATCAACCGCCTCCGACCATTGCCGCCGGCCTACCTCCGCTTTCGTGCCTGTGGTCTAGTAGCCCACTCCCTTAAGATAAGCACCTAGTTTCTCGACAGTGTTGGCTGCGTTGCCAGGCTGCACGGTTTCAGGGTAGTGTGTGACGAGGAGAGCCTGTTTTGTCTTGACGATGACGATGCCTTGTTTGCCCTATCGACGAAAAAAAAAGATCTTGTCAGCCATTGGATGGAGTTTGTAGTTTTGGTGTTTTTCTTCTTCTTTTCAGCAAACAATGCATTCGATTCAATAGGTAGATGATGTAATGATGTGATGGAAGATGAGAAAGAGGGTTAGGGCGTATCTACCGTACCTCTTTCCCGTAGATACTCTCATCGTCTGCCTTGATGACAAAGTATTTTGTGCCGGCGATGTGGATGCCACTCATCTGGACTTTCTTGGGTACGGAGGCATCCTTAAATGCACCAACCACTTCTTGCACCTCGGTCGGCGACAGCTGGAATCCCGGCGATGCGGCCCAGACCGATGTGCCTTCCGAGTTGAAGATGGCCCCTTGGTCGATATGGCCAGAGCCGATCAGGCTGCGTAGTGCCAAGGAGAATTAGAGGGCTGGGTAAGAAGAGAGGCAGGAGGGAGAAGGAGGGAGAAGGAGGGTAGTTACGTTGTGTCGACATAGGCTGTCATCAGGTTAGCCACGTCGACCGCGGGGATGCGGATGGGAGGCAATACCTTGCCAAGACATGATTGCGGCCTGCTTTCTGTGCAGTGTCGACGACGGAAGAACTGCTAAGGCGGCGGACAGACAACAAGAGGCAGGTGGTGGTGCAGTTGCGGGGCCAAGACGAACCAGGTGAGAATGAAAGCAGATGCTGAGTTTGTTGTTGGTTGGTTGGTTGGCTGGCTGGTTAGTTAGTTAGTTGGGGGAGTGTTGGTCAAGGTGGGGTGGATGGTGTTGACGAAAATTTTGGCATGGCAGCAGCAGGGCATGTGCGGGACGAGCCTACGGGACTTGGGGACTCGGGGGGCTCCACTGCCCACGCATCCCCCCCTCTGACGCCTGTCAGCGCATGAAAAAGCTCCTTCATCCACACCAGGCCTTGGACGCGTACCGTAGGGCCCCTTCCCCCCCCTGGGGCTTTAACCACAGCGGCCCCGCTGCGGGATCTTCTTCCCTCCAACTCTGTCTACGAGCATTAATTATCTGAGCATTATAAGCAGGTACTGCAGTGTAAGGGTCAGAAAAAGTGTAAAATCGCATCTGGTCTTGTGGTTGGCTCTGCTGGGCACACAGCAGACTGTATGTAGGGTCATAGCTCTGATAGCAGTCCTGCTGATCGAAATTGCGCGGTCCTCTGAGACACTGAGGCACGGCGACATCATATCCCTCCCGCGCCCAGGTTCCCGCAAGGCCCTCCCACTTCGCCCCCGACTAATACCAAGGGTGCCGTATCTACATAGTACGTAGAAGAACTAACTGCGATATGGCGCAAGACTTCGGAAAAGGGGACAAATGTTTCGCAGATCTGCCGTTGCGCCTCGATCGTGATTTCTCTGACGAACTAATTAGCTAACTAACCGAACCCCCCCGGATCGACTCGTCTGCAGGCTGCTTACTGACTCAATGCATGTTTGGCAACCGCCATAAGCTATCTATCGCTCTTCTCGCGCCACGCGGCTCCCATCGAGGCTGACACACCGCATTGTACCAGCCTAGGTCCGGGATCCTGGGAGAAAACGGCCACGTTTCAGGGAGAGAGAGCCACAAGCGAGTCGCGACGTCGCTCGCTCACCTTCGTGAAATTAGGCGAGGATCAGGAGCTTCTTCCCTCGAGCCTCTCCCTCAGCCTCGCAAACTAATTCTTCTGCCTTGTACCACAAGCATCTGCAAAACGAGACCTCCACGAGCAAAACTCTGATTGTGCGTGAAAGTGTGCCGCTCATTATAGAGAAATGCCAGTCCGACGCTTCCTACGGGCCACATCGCACAACGTGGCAATGTCAAATTAACTAGTTGGTGTGTGGGAATGCAAGATCGATGTTGAGTGGACAGTGCCTGGCTGATCCTCAAACACGCTAAATTGTTGGTGGGGCTCCTTTTCAATCTTCACCTACCACATAGTACCAATGCCACTTGCTACTTGTCTTTGCCCTAGACCACCACTACGTCGACGTCTCGAAACTGCTTCGTGGGCTGTCTGAGTGGATCGCACAGATGGTTGACACAACCCCCCCCCTTCGAGAAACTCCCCGCTATGTGGCTGCTGTGGATCCTTGGACAAACACCCATTCGCCATTCGCGCACCTTCACTGACAGTCTTGGATACTTTGTGCTCCGACATGCTCTCTATCTTCTACTGCACGAGATATGCCCACGTCCTCGAACATGGTCCATCCATGCAAGTCACCATTCAACATTCCGCCTTAGCTTTTTTCTTTTCGAATTTTGCTTTCTTCATATTTCTTTCCGGCTATTTGCAATAGCTCCTACTAAGCCTACCATTTGACCGTTTCATTCTCGCTCTCCATTCTCGATGCCTCTGCCCATGCTGCAACTCGCCTCGACCCACAACTCGTCGTTTCCAACAGAAGCTGTTTCAATCCGTCTCTGATTTTTTCTTTTCTTTCATTTGCTCCTGGACTCTGCCGACTTGTCTATTTGTGACTTCTCAGCTTGACCAGATAGTAACGTTGCGCCAGCTGGGCTGGCCAAAAATGCCTCGACGATGGCTATCCAGGCGTGGATGCCAGTCAAATGGCCCCTTTCCTGCACATCTTACACCCTCCGACAAGTCAAAACCCGATTTCGATTTCGCTTTTCAGGGAGACCAGCCGACTTCGCCGCCGAAAGCGGTACCTCCATCATCAGGCCAAGTATGCACTACCTCTCAGAGACCTACCACATCGAGCGACTTTGTTGAAGCCCGATCCGGCGGGAAGAAGTTGCCCAATGACAGTCCTACTTCTCGACCGCGAACATCTGATGCACATAGAGCACCCTTCAATCCCTTGTGTCACCGTCCAACTCGTTCAAGCTCTCACGACGATCTGATCGGCGTGGCATTTGGTAGCCCTAGTCATCCACCCCTAGCATTTCGAAACTTGACATCACAGATGAGCCCGGACTCTCCAGACAATTCACTCAGCTACCATTGGCCCTTACAAGATCGACAACGTCGCATCTTTCCCAGATCATGGAAGAAGATTGGCTCCTTGTTCACTGCAAAGCATCCCACTCAAAAGCCCGCTGAGACCCCGACGAACTCGGATCAGGTACCCTATCGGCAGTTGCCAGCTAGCAAAAGTGACGAATTACTGGCAAAGCATTCTTGGTTCAAGTACAAGGTCCAAATACAGGAGCCGCCGACTAAGCATCCACCTTCGCCACCCGGAAAGGACGTTCAACATGAGAGCGACTTCATCCAGAAGGAAGCCGCAAAACGCATGTCCAGCAGCAATGGAAAGACAATGTTGCTAGACCCCTCCCCCTTTTCCTCACCCTGTCCCGGTGAAGAAAGCGGACAACTCGTCAAACGACCCACCAGAGCGTCGACACTTCCAAAACTCGAAATCAGCATTCCAAACCAGCTCCTTAACATCGAAGACCCCGGGCTGAAACATGCGCCTGCTGCCCCCGCGCCGCCCTCTCTTCTTGAACGTAGGAGCAGGACCCTTGACAGCATCAAGTCAGGCAGTAGCGACAGCAGCATCGCCTCTGAACCCCGTGATAAACTTAGGCGAGAAAAAGGTGCTGACACCAACAAAAGTGACTTGCTCCTGGCCACAAGAATGGCTGATCCAAGCCCACCAAGGCCTGAATTCCATCTCAAACCCTCAAGTTCATCGCCGACTTTGCGAAAATACTCGCTATTTCCACCCGCTTCACCTACCCCAGAAAAGGGCGTCAGCAGGATCCAGCAGGCATCTCCACTGAAGAGATCGCTTACATCGCCTGCCCAGCTGTCACCAATGCAGTCCAACTTCTCAACCACCAAACCTCATCCTCTCGCTACTACAGCAAAGACGTTGACCGAGCAGGACGTCACAAGTCCAGCCACAAACACGGCCTCCACTGAGACAACAGCCCCATGGAGTGCCATCACTTCTAACGGATCATCCCTCTCCTCTTCAAATACGGACGAAATCTTCTTTGACGTCAAATCATTCCGAGATTCGAGAGGCATGGAAGATGGAAAGCATTTTGTCATGGCCCGGCCTGATTCTGCCGTTGTCGAGTTGGCGAGAACCAGGTCAAGGCTAAAATCCTCAGCCTTCAAGGAATTTGTAAACAAGCCGACACCTCTCGCCAATAAAGAAGGGCCCTCGCCTGTCAGTGGTATCGATGCCGTTGCTTTCGACGAGGCCATTGCCGCGGTTGAGAAGTTATCCATGCCACAAACAGCGCCTGAGTTGTCGCGAGAAGCAAAATCGCCGCTAGAAGAGAATGTACCAACAACATTAGCGGCAGCAACCCCCCTTCGGGCAACATCAATTGGAAAGATCCCGATGACAAAGAGAGACCTTGACCTTAAGCTGCTACCACCGGATGGAGTCCTACCACGATCGCAGGGCAAAGTTCGTACTGACCCGCCTAACACCAAGTTTACTGTGCCTTCGCCCATTGTGGAAGAATTGTCTCCCGGCGGTACAATATCTGTCGCATCGGAAAAGACGATGAATAGTTCAACAAGCTTGTCAAGCCCGGTTCCATCGCAGCTCGCGCCTAGGCCGCTGGCGCCGCCGCCGCCGCCTCCTGCGCAGGCTCAGCCAAAGGAAATGCCGCAAGATTCTATACCTCCCGAGGCGGCAACTGCCGCACCTGTATCAGGTGTGTCTGAAAGAAAGCCTCTGTCTAGTGCTTCTTCCACAGCGCCCGCATCGCAACCTGCTCCCCAGTCCACAAAACCATATCTTCCGCAGGTCAAAGCCATTCGTCGTATCGATCACCCCATCCAAGAATCACCAACCATACCGCAAAGCCCTCCTCTCCGCCTGTACTCGCCCGCTGCTGCTGTCGCACTCGGCAACAAGCCCCCGCCTGTTCCGCAGAAAGATGCCAAGTATATTCCCCTCTCCAAATATGCAGCAAGGAACACCATTTCCAAAATTGAGCTAGTCGGCGTCCGACCTGCAAGGCTTGATAGGGCTGCCACCGACGGTTTTCTTTCCAGGGCAGACCAGGCTGCCAAGTCTGCCAAAGGCATGCGGGTGGAGCGAAGCGCCACCATCCCTGCACCCCGAAGCAGCTCAAATCTACGCATACAAACTGAACAGGCTGAGGGACAAGCAAGAATAAGTCCTCGATTTCACCCCCAGGCGTCATCCCCAAGCAGCCCCATAGCGGGCGTTCGAGCCTTAGGCCATGGTGGTTTGCACACTGTGCCCACTGTCGTGCAAGCCGCTCCGACTGCGGAGGTGAGTGTAGCCAGGACAGTGAGCCTGACCCGGAAACAGAGCTCAAAAGTGCATGTTCCTGGGCCCAAGCTTGCCGCCAGAAGAAAACAGATGGCAGAGGACGAGGAGAGGAAGCGGAGGGAGGGGGGCTCGGGCCCAGGGATAATAGCGTCAACAGCGGTTCGGGTGACAATCACTAGTCCACAGAATTCTGGCGATCACAATGAGAAGCAGGTAGGGGAGCAGCACGAGACTGAGAATTGTGACTCAATCGGCCCTCACTCCTATCCGCGATCTGAGAGCACCTCAACTTCAACACCTACACTCACCGCGGTTTCCCCAAGCATCAGTACAAAAGCCCTCTCTAACCTCAAACCGCTTGGCTCTCACCCCATGGATTCTCAAGTGTCGCTCGTCTCGCAAGTCTCCCAAGCGTCTCAGTTTTCCTACCAATCTGATATATCCACACTATCCAAAGCGCAGGAGAAGGTGGGTAGAGAATTGATCGACAAGTTCAAGACCAAGGAGAAGGAGGTGCAGGAGGGCATGCGGATGAGCCCTGTGGTTGTGGTTGAGGGACTGAAGGGGCATAAGCCTGGCGCAAGTGTTGGTGTCGTGCTGGACACGGCATAACACTCAATGTAGTTTAACAAATCGAGCAGAGCAGCGTACCAAACTCGTACGTGTTTGCAACGGCAACCCCGATACCTCACCGATCTGCACTGTCTCTGACGTCGGACATTGACAAAGACTAACAGCTCAACAGGTGACAGAGAAAGCCAATTCAGCTACGGTGTGGCGGTGCATCTCGATTTGGCTATTCTAACCCTTTTCAGAGGGGCTAGCATAAACCTTAGTGATACGAGAAGACGGGGCGCCACAGAAGAGCCACAGCTGTTCTCAGCCACATGCCTCAAGTCACAGCATTCAAGCCACAAGTGCGGAAGCCACAGCGCGCGCCAGACCACAAGGCTGTCGGCGCTCTAATATTATTGGTTAGAGCTAAGAGCGTGGAAGGCTTGCTGCCCTAAAACTTTCCGAGGGGTAAATGATTGGATCAGCGAATCAAAAGCCGCAGTCCGAGCTAAGGCATGCTCTTTATCTGGGGTCTAGCCATCTGCGGTAAAGTCCAGAAATTTTGTCGCCTCTACGGCACGACCTATGGCCTTCCTACTAGCATTACGCCACATCGCTGCAGCCGTGGTGACAAAGTAAAAATCAGTAGATAAATGTCTCAGCTGTGGCGGTGCAGATCCTCTGTGGCACCACGAAACCTTCCTCATTTGGGGCATATCCGGAAAATTCATCAAATTAATTGCGGCTTAAACGGCGTCGTGGGGATTGGCAAATGCGGTTTAAGCTCCCCCCTCTTTGTTCCCAGCCAGAACCATACCCTGCATGACTTAGCCAAGACAAAAAGGGCTGCGAGTTGATTTCCCAAAGTTGACCTTGTCAAAAAACAAAACACGGACGAAAACTGCCCGTTTCGGGTAAAGGGGAAATACAAAACCCGTAGGACGAAAGACACGAGAGACAGGTAAAAAGAGGGGGGAGGGGGTTTGGCCGGCTGATGGGCATGGGGATGCAGGAACGATCAGGGGTTAAGAGGGAACTCGAAAAGCTTGTCGCATCACATCGTATTTCCCACCCTTGTGCCTCCTCCCTTCCCTAACTAGGGGCAGAGCTGAATGAAAGGAAAAGGACAGAAAGTGAGCCACAGAGGGCCACCACAGCTCTGTCTGGTCGACTATGATTTTGGTTTGAGTTTTCTTCTTGCGCTGATGGAGGTGGAAGTAGGGTGGGGACCCCTCCGGCTGGAAAGGACAACCCAGAGAAAATCAGGAATGCAAACGGCTATTTTGCATATTCGGAGTTGCGCTCCGTCCCGGAATATGCTCAAAGGACGCGTAAACCTCCGAATTTTAAACTCTCAATGGGCAGAGGTAGACGGCCGAACAAAATTTGGTACCGGATTTGTTCAAGTGGCGTCTCCCGGCGCCACTGAAGTTGGGTGGCTAGGATGCTTTTTAGGTTTTTAGGTGGACACAGCTTGTCGCCCAACGTTTTCGCACTTTGTACCACACAGTTTCAGTCTAGTAGTTGTCAGGCATGAAGTGTAGGGTGTGTGTAGATATTGTTGTTATGTCAACATGGCCAAAAGAGGGTGTGCATGAGATGTGTGTGTGTAGATATTGCTGTTGTGTCAACATTGCCAAAAGAGGGTGTGCATGAGATGTGCGTCTTGTGTGTTCACAGTTGAAGCAGCTGTTTAAGATTCTAGTTCTCTCTAGCTACTAACTCTTGTCTCTTAGCAGGCCTCTCGACTTCAAGGTGGTCACCGTAGTCACTTTCTGCTGCTTGTCTATAAAGCTGTCGTCTGGTTCTTCCCCTGCTCTCGCTCTCGCTCTCGCACTCTCTCTCAAGCTCTTCCTGCATCGCTGTCTCCCTCCCCCGCCTCTTCTCATGCCCTCGTATCAGAGGAACCAGCCCTTCTGAAAGAAACAAGATAATGAAAACAATACAATGAAAACAAGACAATGAAACTCTGCTTCTGATCAACACCTAACTCGCTATTAAGTGGTCATAATAGTGGTACAGGTAATGGAATATGAAAAAAAGGACTATTATGGATCTTGGGTGACTTTGTAAGGGGATTTTTGAGTCGCCATGTTCCAAAGAAATATCATGAGGGGTCGTAGACTGGATGTGTCATCTGCCGCTCGCATCCGCGTGGAATTTGCTAAGAGGCTAGCCTCGAAAAAGGGTTGGTGGCCATAAAGTCGTGGTGTTGCTCTGATACAGCAATGCGCGAGCTGCTTCAGGGCCTTGGGAAGACTGAGCGAATATTTTCCAATAGGGGGCCTTGAGCATGCCAGTGTCCCACGGCCGAGGTAGCATCGGTTGAGTGCCTTTGTTTTGCACTTAGTCGGCGAGGTGTCATTGATTGGGCGACTCGACTTTCTTGCCCGCGACGCCAGCGTGTGTATCGAGGATCAGGGTTAGCTTTGCGCCTTTCCTCCTTACCGGCTCCAGTAGTTCTTCCAATTCCTCAGGCTTGATCATGCCTTCCTTGAAGCTTCGGAAGTCGACTGGGTAGATGGTTTCGATCTCATCTTGTCGGCCTTGCTTGCTGCGGGTGTTCTTCTTGCCTACGGCAGGCACGCGACCGTGGCCACTGTAGTAGAGGACCAAGCGCTCACCTTGTTGAGCATACTCGCCGAGCCAGTGCAGCGCACTGAGAATATTGCGCTTAGTTGGTTGACCAAAGGGCCCGTTTTGGTCGTCGGTCAACAGGATGATGGACTCAGGAGTATAGTTCTTGACTTGTTGCAGGTAGGAGGACAAGTTGCGGGCCTCATCAGTGCGACCTTTCATTTCGCCCTTTTGGTTAAAATAGTTGATGCCAATGCAGACAGCGCGGCCACGAGAGCGCGGCTGGTTGGCAACAGGTGGTGGTGGAGGCGGGAAAGCGCTGGCGTGGTCAGGGGCGTAGGCGAATTGTTGGGGGTAGACCGAGTGCTGTGAGGACTGATAAGACGAGGCGAAACTGTCTTCCCTTGGCATTTGCGGGGGCGTTGGAGACTGCAGTGATTGCGGCGTGTAGGGACTGGGCGGCATTGGCGGCGACAGGTACTCGAGGGTGCGCTGTGATGGTAGTGGAAACTGCTGGCGCTGGGCATGTTGCTGTGTGTCGAGAGGAGTGACAAAGTTATAGGGGTTTTGAGGGTTCTCCTGGGGATTCTGCACGTTCCACTCCGTCATCATGGGCGATGGGTAGCGACCTGAGAGAGCCGGCGACGGATAAGCATGAGTATATTGCTGAGGATAGGCTTGACAATAGGCCATGGTCGAAAAATATTGTAACGGCAGATGTGCAGAGTAGAAGTATTCAGCAGGCAGGGTCGTAGCAGTGTCTATTAGTGTTGCTGGGTCCTGGTGGCTTCACTGATGCTTGTAAGAATTCCGGTCGTTCTGAGCTGGAGATCAGTACATGAGTCCTGACGTTGCGTATGTAGGACAGCGATCGGGTATAGAGTGAAGATATGCGAAATTGCTACCATTGCATCTGTCTACGACTGAAACGGTCTGACTGTTCGCACGCCAGAGCGAGCCTTTGCATGCATGAGTGGGCCATACTATTGCCTCTTGGGAGAAGTGTGGCGCAGAGCCACAACAAGCGGATTGTGGCTGAACTAGCAGAGAGCCAGTGATGAAGGTGCCAAGTATCTACTTTCCGGAATTGGCGCTAGCTCGTGTCACCAGCCACAGTTGTGCCACTTCGTTCGGTGGGCCCGCTGATGATTTAGCTCCAGCACAACATGGGTTATTTTCTCGTGCTCCTCGATTGCTGCCAAGCACGATCTCCAGCTGAACTGGGGCCGGTAAGCGGAGTGACACTGCGTGCGTCTTAACACAGTATCGGCCTGTGAAAAGTGAGATTGGCGTTTGGCCTGCGCTCCTGCCGCCACATCTGCATGGTAGGGTTAGATGGCGCCACATCTGCTGCATCATCCATCTCAGACCCCTCCTCTCGTTGAGCTCACAACCCCTTCAGGGTTTCGAAAACAGTAGTCAGGCTGAGCTGAGCTCACTTGCCATCGCACCAGGAAGATGGGCGCCGTCTTGCTGGGTATGTATCGATCGTGCTGATTGCTGAGACATCCTCAAAGTGAAACTCTCAACCTCGGTAGCATGACTCTTGACGGGCTCTTTCTCTCTATTTTGAGTACCACTATCGAATCAGGAATCACAGAGAATGCCGAGGCGAGAGCAAAGACCAGGTAGGGGCTTGAGAATTCACTGGTACGTACTCCATTAGCCGGGTACCATAGTGCTGGGACCGTCGGAGCAGGAAGATCCCGTCATCCGCATTGCAGCAGGCATTACCAACTGCCCAATGCGTGTACAAATCAGGAGCTAAGCTTAGCAGCCCGCTGGGCACCCTGTTCCCGAATTGGGATTCTGTAATGGAAGTATTATTACGCGCTCCACCCACAATTTTTCATTCCCTGCAGCAGAGATAGAGTACTTTTGAGGCAAGAATTGCTCGGAAAGTGTTGCCAAAAACACCATAGTTCGCAGATTGTGCAGGGGCCGCCCGGAAAAACCGAGCGGGGAAACTAGCGATAGTTTTTCCGAGTGCTAGCCACGGAAAAAGATTTGCTCTTCCTCGCCACATGCTGCCCAAGAAGTTGCCGTGAATACCCTCATAGTAGAATTACTTCGACAGCCATTTTAACACGGGGTAGAACTATCTCATAGCAGTACTTTTGTCGGAGATGCCGTATCATGCAAAGACTCGTGTTTGATTTTCCCTTGGCTTTTTCGTATCACCCCTGACTCGCTTCGCTGACTTAGCCGAGGGCACTGAAGATCATGCCCAGCAAGACGTAAGCGAGAAGACCTAAACAGCCTAAGTGCAAACAGCGTCCATTGGATTGCCATCTTAGGGAAATCGACTTCTGTCGCCACCTGTAATGGGATCCATGTGTTTCCTCACAACTCCCCTAACGGGCGGGCGAAAAGATGGTGATAAGATTGTCATAGCCATGCTTCGACTTCCACACCGAAATATCCGGCGTTACGACTTTCAGCATTGAGTGCTAACTGCCTGTGTGTAGTGGGCGTAGGATTAATTCGCTGGTGCCTTCGTGGCCCTTACTCTGATTGGCCAGTTTGTGTGGCGGTGCAGGTGAGAGAAGCTCCATCCGGCTTTAAGAGGAGGACACTGAGCCACCCCATCAACACCAACATTGCTGTATTAAACCCATGATGTCTTCAGACGATCTGAAGTCGAGTGCTCCGATCTGGGGTGGGGATAGAGAGGTGAGAAGTGTAAATAGTGCTGCAGCTTCAGCCGCAGCCGCAGCTGCAACATCATCATCAGCTTCTTCACCACTTATGCATACAGAGGAGCCTCCTTCATACACCAACGTAATTGAAGGCGTGCCGCCTGAGCGACTCCGGCATTTGAACCCAATTGATGAACTATGCTTATTGTCAGCTGTCCCGTTCGGCAATTATGACGTGCCTGCTGGGACTCTTACCGACGACGGGGTCTCCTTAACAACTACCCACGAACTCATTTATACAAGCCCCACTGCGCTATCAAACTTCCTCGCCCAACAATTCCACCTTCCTCCTCGGCTTCTTCTGCATATTAAAGGCTCCCACTCAGACACCAGCCGGACTAGCCAACCTGACTTTGACCTTACCCTCAACCTCACCGCCCTGCTCGATATTACCCAGTCTGGTTCCTCATCAGTCCGTCTCCGAATTAAGCAGCCACCAAATGAAACGCAATCTAGACGCGCCTCCCTGCTCAAGCGGGCTGCCCCTCCCCCCACAACACCGCTTGAGACATGGTGCAAGCTTTTCACAGCCGATAAATCCGAGAACAAATCCCTTACGCTCACGCGCACCATCCTCGACTTCCCCTCTGCATATATTGAAGGTCAACTGCGTACCTTGCTCCACACGCTGAAGTATCGCGGCAGGGTGGACGTCTCATTCCCTGTGCACCACCAATCCGTCACGGTGCACAAACCCCCTGTAAATTGGATTTACAGCATCCTCCGCTTGTATCCGGTCAAAGAATTCCAGGTTGGGGAATCAATCTGGAGGGTACGAGGGGCAGATTCCGGCCAGAGTCAGAAAGTGGTAGATGAGTGGTGGGCGGAGTGGAAGGGACCAATCACGAATGCAGTGCTGAAGAAGACGCGGGGGAAGATAGGAGTTGAGGAGTGGATAGAGTGGAAGATGGGTCTCAGAGAGAAGGAGAGGACTCACGAGTGGGCCGTGGAGGGGTACTGATACTGTGTGCCTGGGAACTGGAGGATTGTCAAAATTCTCTATCTCCATTGCAGCAGCGAGAACCTTGGACACCAACCTAGGAAGAAAGGAAGGTCTAATCCTCACGCGACGGACCATTGACGACGCTAGTCTCCTCAAGGTTTCTATGGAGCGAGTGATACTAATCTAGCATGCTAATTCTAGCTACGAGAAGCAATACTAAAGCATCGATAGGGCACGAATTTGATATACCAATAAGCCAGGTACACTAACGAGATTCCCCACATCGCACGTCCTCAACATGCTTGTCAACCCAGATAAACCCTGGAGTTCTTCTTCCTTCGAGCACCTCGGGAATTTCGGTGGTGGATTTCTGATTCGCGGTTCTGAGGTGCCATCTCATGTTGCCGGCAGTGCATCGACAATACCACTGTTGTCACTGGTGTTTATCCTGTGACACACATATATATATATATCAGAACGCCATATCTTGCCTGGGTTCGGCAAGATGGCCTATCTTTTTAGGGGTTAGGGTTTCCCATACCACTGGCGTTCTGGGTGCTGACAACTGCGTAGAACTGGCACTCAAACAAAGCCGCCGAGGAATGTCGTGATCATGCATTTAGTGCTAGTACCTTGTCAGCTGTCGTGCACGAGCAAACTGATTCAAGAATTTATCACCCTGTCACTGGCTGAAGATACATTCGCTGAGCTGGACTTTCACCCCGTGTACCAAGTCCATCATTCTCACCTGCGCCAGCCTGCCATTCGACCTTGGGACTCTATCTCAGACAAAACCCTACAGTACCACAATCAATCTGCCACAGGGCAGGTGGAAGTTTCGGAGTATATCAATGGGGATCAGGTCAAGCATCTATATATCAATGGCTTTCTCGCTCCGCTGGAGGATTGAGACCAAATTCTGAGTTGGTATCATCCGGAGCAAGACAATTGTCATGAATGAAACGCATATATATATTGGAACGCTTTAACCTTAACCCGAGAGTGGCAAGATTCCCTGCCTTTTTGGGGTCATGGGGGTCTCCAGACCACTGGCGTTCCTAGCCTAACAACTCTACGCGCATCATGATACCTTCAGTACATACTGTTAGCAAGCGGGATCTTTTTTTCGCCTCAAGGATATATCCTTCGAGACCTTTGCAATAGGCAGAAATTCATTGTTGAACATGATTAGGGACATCAATTACCGCGTAACGTCTCTTTTGATCAGAAAGGGGCCCTATCAATTCAAAAGGCTGTGAAGATAGCTACGATGTAGCACTATTACTCTGTCGATCTAAAAATATTTTTCATATGAGACTTCCACTCTCCAATGTAGTCCCATTACCGACATATCATTTCCATTCTCTACATCTAAGCATGTATTTCATCGTTGAGTAGTAAACAAAAGATTAGGGAATACTTCATGCCAACCTGACAGTCTTTGTCTCATGTCATGAGCACTTTTGTAAAGGCTGATTTCAACTGCGCCCTGACGCATATGATCTTGGGTGCTGTCAGTAACCTTGAATGCCGTAATGTTGACCGCTACTACGTGCACATGGACTTCCGCCAGCTCAGGCGATTCCGAACTCTCCTAGCGCCAACGACATATTAGACTCAATTGACTCCATTGCTTCAGATGGTCCTGCACCACACGATAACGTTTATGGATTGTTGTTCAAGGAACTGTTTTCTCGTGTCTGCCTTGGGGCATTTGTGAGCTCTGACACAATCTAGAAAGAGGATAGCTTGAAGTGCTTTCCCCCCTCAGCCTTTCCGAACCTTTCTTTTTGAAGACGTAGCCTGGATGGTCAAGCACTAGGCAATACACAGAAGCCAATACGATGCTAAGGGCTGGTCAGTTAAGCCAAACCACCATGTTAACTTATATGCCATACTGTAAAGCTTACACCTCTTCAAAAGCAATATAAAGCGTTTCGTCTTACACAAGTCTGCCAATGTATCCTTCGTGTAGCTTAGTGTTAGGCCTGGAATGCCAGTAGACCGAGGGCCCCAAAGCCTCACAAAAAGACGGGGAATCTTGCTAATAAGGCCAAGATTCAGGCATTCCAATATATATATGCTGTCATTCATGACACTTAGCCAGCCGATGTGTGTAACGCACAGTAATCAGGACACAAGAAATGTGAGGAAAACTTTGATTTGATGAGTGACTAGCCTATATGTCAGTCATTCAGAACAAATCTAACACCATATGAAGTCAGCGACAAAGCCGCAAAATACGACAATCGTGAAGACCTGGAATGCTAGTCCCGCCGATACAAGATTGAAACCCGCTTGACTCTAACTGCTTGTAGAGGTAGAAAGGCCGCCTTCTGCCGCCCGAACAACAAGAGAGATGATATCACACAGGATCAGGATGTAGCAGAAGTATTTTGGTGGGAATCGTATCGTGACAGTCCCAAGGCGAAGTCCTTGATCGTTTCGGAGAGCGTCATAAAGATGGCAGCGCAGAAGTAGATACCAACTTGTCAAAGCAAGCCACAATCCTTACTTATCTGTAACATGAATCTTGGGAAGTAGAACGGATTCTCACACACCAGCAATCGTCCTACGTAACCGGTGATGGCATTGACGCATCCCAGCGCTCTATCTCCAGCTGAGATAGGTATGGACAGGTTCCGGCTAATGTGAAGAGTGTAGGAAAGCTTGGATTAGCCGCAAGATTGGGAGCGAAGACGTATAGAGAATATCGAACATTGTAGGTATTCAGAGTGCAATTCACGAGCGTCCAAAGATGATGGCATACCGCTGCACTCCTGGTAGAGACATCGTGTGGTGGTAATTTGGACACAGCTTCTTACCTGGAGAAGAGTCGGGGCTTAGAGGAGCAGGGATAGGGTCATTTCGCCGCGTGGGGGGCAAACCCGTTTTAAAGGGTCCTCGGTACGAATAGCTAGGAAGTGGTTCAAAGGCGATGTCGGTGCCCCGCTTCTCCATTAAACACGTTCGTTACAGTAAATGGGGTTCAGTAAGAGGTCGCCTCATCGCTCAGGATCTCAATTAAAAGTCCGCACAAGGCTCACTTCGAGCTACAGTCCCAAATTAGGCTGCTGCAAACGAATTGCTGTCTCATCAGGCAAGATCATCCATCCAACGAGTTAGCACGTGTCACGCCGACCGTGCACATGATGTCCCTCCGCCCGCCGTAATGACTTCAGCGGCAAAACTGTCATCCTCCCACCCCTTTTCTTGCAATCCGCCGAAGGACTTCATACGCTCCGAATAGGGATTCCAATCTGGAACTAGAAGTCTTGTGTGGATGCAGCACTGAGGCACTTTTGGTTTCTGGGCCCGCTGAACGCTGCTCTCAGTTGTTCTCGTCCTCCATCGACTTAGTTTGTCACGTCTTTTGAAAATGACCTCCAAGGGTAGTGTAACCCTCTGCCATCTATTCGAGCACCCATGCTGAGCATGCCACACAGTCGATCCATTGTCCCCAGAGGCTTTACTGCCTCTCAAATCCTACAAGTACTCCAGCGTCGACAAATCTCCGCTGTCTTACTACGTGCTCAGACACTACTGGAATGGCGTCGTTCAATTGCTGCCACTCTGGTTGGCCCCTAACATGGTCACGCTGCTCGGTTTCTTGTGCATTATTGTCAACATCGTCATCTTACTGATCTATATTCCTGATCTCGTTGGCCCAGGTCCGACATGGGTCTACTACTCATTCGCCCTTGGCCTCTGGCTGTACAGTACCATGGATAATATCGACGGTAAACAAGCCCGTCGCACTGGCACCTCTTCCCCGCTGGGGGAACTCTTCGACCATGGCATTGACTCTCTCAACTGCACACTGGGCTCTCTTCTTGAGACGGCCGCCATGGCCCTAGGTCCGACCCCAATCGGCACTTTCACGGCCATGGTTCCTTGCCTGCCTATGTTTTTCTCCACGTGGGAAACCTACCATACCCACACTCTCTATCTAGGTGTATTCAATGGCCCTACCGAGGGTCTCATCATCGCTTCCTTCGTCATGGCAATATCTGGCTACTTTGGTCCGCAAATCTGGGCACAGCCCTTCTCCTCCTTCTTTCCCTCGGTTTCCTTCCCCTTCGGCCTCGGCTCCTACTCCATGCGCCAAGTTTGGGTACCGATCATCCTGACTTCCTTCTTATTCGTCCACTTGCCCTTCTGCATCTACCACGTTGTCCAGGCGCGCCAAGCGAAGAATCTCCCCGTTGCTCCAGTCTTCCTTGAGTGGTTCCCCGTGCTCGTCTTCTGTGGGTCCTGTATCGCTTGGCTTGGTTCCCCTTACTCGACCCTTCTAAGCGACAACCATCTTGTTCTTTGGTGCCTGACCCAATCCTTCGTCTTCGGCCGCCTCACCACCAAAATCATCCTCCACCATCTCGCCCGTCAGGCTTTCCCTTACTGGACCGTCATGTTGGTGCCACTGGTTGGTGGCGCTGCGTTGGTCAACTTACCATATCTCGGCCTTCCCCGTGTCTTCTCCTCAGCCACGGAGGTATGGTACCTTCGGGCTTACTTTCTATTTGCGCTGGTTGCGTACTCGACCTGGGCGATGGTTGTGATCAACAAAATCTGCGCATTCCTCGATATCAACTGTTTGACTATCAAAAAGAAGACCAAAGTGGAGAAAATGGTGGATAAGCAGCTGGAAATTGATGGGTTTCACAACTTTAAGCGAGATGTAGAGCAGATGGTGCAGGCGAACGGCAACGGGGAGTTGGAAAAAAGTGCAAGGAAGAGGAGTCCCAGAAAAAGGATGTGATGGAGCGTGGCTGGGTTAATCAGTCGGTCTCAGAAGGCTCCTGGGGTTTCTCACACGCATGTATGTGTACACTTCATTGGGTAAGGTACAGGCAGGGAGACGGTCCCTGGACTAAAATTAGACATATTTGCCCGCAAGTGAGGAAGAGAAGAAGGCAAAGAGCGGCTGAAGTAGGCCAGGATAGATCAGCGGCTTTGGGGGGGGGGGGGGGTGTCAATGCCAAGAAATCAAGGGGCAGAGCCGNNNNAAGAGGGGGGGGGGGGGGGGGGGGGGGGGGGGGGGGGGGGGGGGGGGGGGGGGGGGGGCTTCACCGCTAGCTGGGGGCCTTGGTTCTAAGGCAGAAGGAACGAACTTTTGCGGGCAGACACTTCTTCCCTCTAGTGGTTACTCTGGCGCTTGATCTTTATGCTTGTTCAAAAGCCCTTCAACATCAAGACCACACAATCTGGCTTTGCCAACTATCGCTTCGGCCTTGCCTTCCACTGGCTTGTCGATCATCTTGCCGTCCAAACTCCAGGCACCCCGACCCTCTTCTTCTGCCTTCTTCTGAGCAATCACTATTCTCACTGCCCATTCAACCTCCGCCAGGCTGGGACTGAAGATCTTATTCACCGTCGATACCTGACTGGGATGTATACATTGTTTTCCATTGAAGCCCATTCGATGTCCATCTTCACATTCCTCCACAAGCATCTCTTGATCGGCTTCTGATTTGTAAGCTGTTGCCACAAGGTCAATTGTTGAAGGCAAGTTGTGAGCTCGCGCTGCTGTTACGATGGCGGACCGAGCGAAAAGGAACTCCTTCAAACTCGGCGTCCTGGTCAGGGACAAATCCAGGGCAAAGTCTTCGGCGGCAAAAACAAGACCTGACAAGAGGCTTGGCGTTGCTTTGCATATTGAATCGAGCTCAGTCAGTGACTTTGCACTTTCTATCAGAGCAATGACTGATATAGATCCCGTGTGCTCTCTAGGTCTGCTGTGCTCAATCACATCTTTAATGAATGTTAAGTCAGAGGGAGACTCGACTTTCGGGGCCACAATCGTGGTGAGGTTGGCTGACTTGACCACCTCTTGAAGATCTTGCAATGCAAGGCCTGACCCCACACTGTTTATACGGACAGCTCTTTCCTTGATGTTTGCTGGTCTATGTTGGTCGAGTGCCTCTCGAACTAAGGCTCGAGCCTCAGCTTTCCGGCCTGGCGTGACCGAGTCCTCGAGGTCATAGGCAATACAATCGGCCGTCAAGCTGCGTGACTTGTCGAGGAATCGCTGTGATGAGCCGGGTACTGACGTAGTGTTACCTACAACACGTAGCTCGCTGGAAAGTAGGCCTACCTACCGTACAGCAGCGACCGCCGCAGAAGAGACTTTGCTGCCATGACGCTGGAGGCCGTCCTGGTTTTACAGTAACCTCAGAGCCTCAGTGGTGGTCCAGAACAGTAGATGTTGATACCCTTGTAAGGACATGGTCGATTGTATACTTTGACGGGTGTGAGTGGGGAAGCCACCACAGGTGCTGTTACCGCGGAGCTTGAAGCAAGGGCTCTCGGTTAATATGAGTGGGGCCCCGTAGATTTATGTGCAATTTTCCACGCCACCCCGTTGAAAGACTGTACAGAATCTTCGCAGTCTAGTGGACGAGCCAATACGGTCGCCACCAACAGGACTTTTAGTGATGACGTAAATGATATTTACCCGACTGCAGCATCGCCACAAGTCAACCCAGTGAATCCAACGCCAGTTAGACTGGTAAATAGGGGTCTTGAAAGCTTCTGCTTCATAAGCTATCGACAGCCATAGAGGTGTCGGCCGGCACAGAGTTGGCCAATGGTTTGATCTTCCACTGGAGCGGTGGGAGGGGAAGGCGACAAGTTTCTCCAGTGGTTGATTAACTCTCCTAGGGCCGCCTCAGACTACAATATCTAAGAAAGGCGTTGTCAACCCCCGTGATCTACTGTTACAATTAACACCCAGCTAGGTCTTGTCTCCGTACGTACTAACACTCTGAGGACCGGGCGACTACTGAATCTAGGTAAGGACTTTGCTTTGGGTCGGCCTCGGATCCTACGGCGGCTGCTGGAAGCCTGCAGAGGGCCGCCATCATGCATGCGCGAGAATATGCCTCGTCCTTCAAAAGAACCCAAGCGATGGCGGGCAGGGCAAGTTGTGAGTAAGGGCCAGCGATCTACACGTCGGATGAGGACGGGGTCGGGACGGACGTCCATATTGCTGCAAGGACGGGTATCGAGCAATGCTTGAGCCTAACTGTACTAAACAATGCTCAGAACCAGAATGACCCGAGTGCTGGCGCTAAGCGAAGGCCAGAGCGATCTGTGAGCATTAAGCAATTGATAGCCCCCTCTGGTTGAATACTGACCATTTGCAAGATATCCCCTGGAGGCTCGAGTCAGAAGTGCCTCCTGGCGTCCACGTCATCCGAAACATCACAAAGTCGGGAAGGCCCACTGTGCGAGCAACTGTTCTGAGCCAAAAGCGAGAATATATTACCATTGGAGGCAAGCTAATGTGATATGGTTGCGGCAGAGTGTCGAGTCAACAGAACTCGAGCGGTGATATTGCGTACAAAGCAAACCTGATGCCAAGGCCTGTCTCGTAATCTACCCTGTAAACAGACGGCTTTCGAGATTTCTCAACACGCATGATTCGTTACCGTTCATCTCGGAGTGCGGGGGATTGCGGGGTATGCGGCCTATCGCTAGTTTTTCGAAATTTGCACTTCGGGTCTCTCAGTGCCAATGATCAGAAAGTTCAGACAGCTGAACACAGAAGAGTAAACCAAGTTGTCGATGTGTACTTTGCTGCATCCACAAAGCCTCCATCTCTCAAGGCATCTCCAACTAATGTCAGAACAGCATGTTGCGCACGGAAAACAAGATGCGAACGGGTGTTTTCCGCGGTACAAAGTGGCCCCCCCCCAACATTTATTGACTGGGGTATCTGATGCCGTGCACCCGCTCGAAGTTTAACGGGACCAATGGCAGCTTCGTGTTTGATGCCGGAATGGAACGGGGCTTGCTTGGCAATACGATTGACCCACTCGCCACGTCTGATCTTTGCACCGAGGCTATGTGAATTCTAACCAACCCAATTTATCAATTACCCCTTCTCTGTTTCTGACCTCACTACCCTTCTTCCGAGCGATCGAACTCTCGTTTTCACCTTCTATTATAAATTTGAGTTGCCTGGGTATTTTCCATGTGTTGATACACAATATCACCTTTGGCATGGGCACAAAGATCGCTGTGGCTCCTGCTTGGCAGACGCCGAAAAAGAGGAAGCTGCCTGTAACTGGCCTCGCTATTGGGGGTCGAAACATCAAAAGAAGAGCTTCCAAGGCGTGCCAATGTTGCCGCTCTCGCAAGGTCCGATGCGATGTGGTTGAGAGTGGAGTCCCCTGCACTAATTGTAGATTGGATGAGGTGCAATGCACCGTTCCGGAAGGCAAGCGTCGCCGCAAGTCACATATAGACAGCCAGCTTCCAAACCATACATCACCGGCCTCGGGAGAGGAAGATGAGGATCTGCCTATTCTTCCCATATTCCAGGATGTTGAAGTGTTGGATAGCATCGCGTTCGTGGCGGATGGCACAAATGCCAATACCAATGGCCTGGGAGATGTGCTTCCTCAGCATCAACCGCCCATACTAGGTGAGTTGTCTCGCAGTATCATGCACCTGCTAGTATAGCTAATAGCCACATCAAGACCATGAGCATGGTCATGGTTTGGACCAAGGGTGCACCCGAAGGATGTCCGCAGTTGATGCTACGAAGCCTGCCCTTTTGAATCTTGATCTGAACAACCACCAGCAGTATGCTCCAGTCCAGAACCATATACACGGGCTCAGTCTCCCACAATATATCCGACCCGTGCCCCAGCATATTTTGAGCGCAGACTTGTCATGTCTGTCGTCGAGAGGAGCTTTACAGATGCCTAACACTGGTCTTCGCAATGAGCTTCTCCGCTGCTACGCTCAATATGTACACCCATATCTTCCTCTACTCAACCTGCAAGATTTTATTATTCCCATTGAGAGGAATGACGGCCACAACCCCATCAGCTTACTTCTGTTCCAGGCTGTCATGTTCGCAGGCACTAGCTTCATCGACATGGGGTACTTGATAGCTGAGGGATTTGATACTCGCAAAGCAGCGAGACGAGCATTCTTTCAAAGGGTCAAGCTACTCTATGACTTCGACTATGAAGTCGATCGAGTGACGGTTGTACAGGCAGTGCTCCTTATGACTTACTGGTATGAGGCTCCCGACGATCCGAAGGATATCTGGCACTGGCTTGGTATCGCCATCTCTTTAGCATCGACCATCGGCATCAATAACGACGTTTCCTGTTCATCTCTTGATCTCAAAACCCAGAAGCTCTGGAAGCGAATCTGGTGGTGTTGTTACCTCCGCGATCGCCTCATTTCGCTCGGAATGCGCCGGCCCCTACGCATCCGCGGCAGAGATTTCAACGTTGGGATGCTTGAACTCGACGACTTCGAGACCACGTCCTTGCCCATCGAACAGAGCCGTCTGCTCGGCGCTTGCCCGGCTGTTCATAACTCCTCCACACGCGTCACCCTGGCGAAATTGTGCCTCGCGCTTATCAACCTCTGCAAATGCGTCTCGCAAGTCCTACACCTTCAGTACTGTCTCATGGGTCAAAAGATCGGCGACACTAAAAATACCACCGTACGCCTCGTGCCTAAACAATCAGTCGCGGACTTGTCTGAGGTGCTGCACTGTGAGCGGGCCCTCGAAGAATGGTACCTGTCTACTCCTCCGGAGTTGCATTACTTTCAACCAGACACACAGGAGCGCGCCAAGCCCAATGATGATGGGGTCATTTCCTTGCACCGCTCACTACTGACCGGCGTCTACCTTACTACTATATCCGCCTTGCACCGACCCTACACCTTTGCATCCGCCAATGGCGTGACCATTGCGCCAGAGTTAAAGGAGCGATCTGGCTATCGCATTCGAGAAGCCGCTAAAGAAACTGCGGAGATGTACAATGACCTCTACACACAAAACCTGATCCGATACCTCCCCAACACTGCTGTCAGCATTCTTTTACCCGCTCTCATCATCCTCTTGTTCGACTTAAAGTCTGATGATGCCTTTCTTCGGCAAGCCAGCGGGAGGCGATTCCAGATATGCATGTTGGCTTTGCAGCGCTTGCGGGAGATGTATGCTTCTGCAGATTTTGCATTCTCCATCCTCGATACCCTGGTCTGCCGTACTCACATTAACATCTCCGTTACACCTCCCCCAGAGACTCAGCGAAGTAGAGATAGTTCGCTCTCGGCCTCGACTTCAACTGACTATCCAATTACATATCACAATCCCACTTTGCTGACGCCACCGCCGGAAGCGACCTGGACGGCGAAACAGCTCTTGTTCAGCTCGACACTGGCGCCCGAGGAGAGGAGGCTGATCGCCGCATTCGCGGGTCAAAACGACCACATGGCTGACGGGGGCTCTCTTGAACGGCTATTACCCCTCGGGATGCGCGACTTGAGTCCGATGGCTTTGTCGGAAATTGAAGATGAGAGTAAATGTTCAAGTCATGAATGCGATGAGAAGGAGGAGGAGCTGGAGAATGATTTTGATGCGTTGATAGATCTGGAGGGATACGGGCATATAGGGGCGGCAGACGAGAGCGGGATATTTGCGGAAATGAACCTGGCGTGGCTAAATGGCATGGATGTTGAGAATGATGAGGGCTCGGAACGACAAGATGATGGTTATGAAGAGAATGTTGGAGGCGACAATAGTGATGAATCTCCATCCGAAGCTTCGGATGGCAATGACAAGCTGGATGGCGTGCAAATGGACCTGGAAAAAGATCAAGGGGCTTTATACAGGGAGGTTTCGGAAATCAGTGACAATTCGGATAACGGCCACGAGGGATGAATATCAAAAGTCGATATGAAAAGTTTCTCTATACGAGTCACTATGTATTATCAGTCAATCCCGGACGCTTCTTTCTTCTCTCTGCAACTGATGGATTTTATGCCAATTGGGGGGTTGTCAGGCCTTAAAATGTGTCACAGGTGTGTATCCTGTGACACACACATATATATCAGAACGCCATATCTTGCCTGGGTTCGGCAAGATATAACCTGTCTTTTTAGGGGTTAGGATTTCCCACACCACTGGCTGACAGAATGCCGGTAAAGCTGGAGGACTCTATCTCCAAAAACACGGGGAATTATGCCTTTCTCGAGTGTCTTTCATGACAAGGGGGTAAATTCAATTATCTTTGACGAGAGTTCAGGCGAGATAACTACTATCCATACAATAACGAGAGAAGTGAGAAAGAAAGGGTGTAGGTGGACTTTATTGAAGAGCGGCAAAATGTGCCCACAAGTATCCCACTTGGTTATGACGTATTTTCCCTCTCTATTTCCTCGTTCTTTAGTGTCAACACACTTCTAAACATTTTTCAATGTATAACCAGTGTCCGGGGTTCATTGTACGTGCTTTCATTGCTCCGTATCTACTCAACCTTCCGCAAAAAAAAATTAATGGCAACAAGCCATCTAGGCCTGGTCGTACTATCGGCAACACCTTCGCGGTCCCCGCCGAGTTTTTTCTAGCTTAGAATTTTTGGCCTATACCTACCTTCTCTCCAGCCGAAACTGGAAACAGTGGTATGCCATCGATCACAACGGCAATCCTCGACAAGACCTCAACAGATTTGGCGAGATAGCCATCAAAGAATGTGTTATGCCCGGAACGCCAGTAGGCTGGAGAGCCCTATAACTCTAAAAAAAAAGGTGGGGAATCTTGCCACTCTCAGGCCAATTTCTGCAGCGCGCGTTCACTCCCCTTTAGGAAGAGGGTAAGGCCGCTCTATGCTGACCCTCGACTCACACCACCTCGGAAAGCCCAGACCAAGATTGAAGGAAAGTTAAGAGTCAGAATTTCCAATCATACTCACGATAAAACACTTCGAGTTCGCTTCAATAGGGATTGATTCGCCATGAAGGGATAAGAACCCAGCGCCACTCACCACAGCGAGCATTTTTGAATCCTCGGCATTTAACAAATATCGGCGTTTAACCAATGTCTGAGCTAAGGACAAGGTCGGTTTCAGAGTCGGAGGCTCTCAACCGTGGAGAGGTGAAGGATTATATGTTGATGAATCGTTGTGTCGTCCTTACGCCAGACCATACGTGGTAACTATCGGTGATGTTCACGGCTGCCGAAACCAAACGCAAATACGCGCCCGTTTCTTTACGATCTAAAATCCTTTGCTTTTCGCGTTCTAAGGTTGCATGTAACTCTCCATGCTGGCCAACTGTGTCAGAGCAATCTATATACACGGGCTTGGTAGATTGTATTTGGTCATCGATCTGGTCGGCAGAGTTGCTTGTCGGGTGGAGTTTTAGTGTCGCATCGGATTATACACTAGCTGGGAATTAGGCGCTTTCGATGGTGTTCGAATCTCTGCCCGGCGCGAAATGTATCTATATATATGGGGGCTACTCATGTGAATGGATTCCCGGATAACGTGACTCATTTGTTCTGTCACGCGGAAATCAGGCGAAAACATCCCATTTCAATTCTTCTCAATCAGCTATCCCCAATACTTTCGACGCCAAACCATCTTGCGAACTCTGAAAGCCAAATTGTCATCCATTATCGATAAAATAGCTTCAGCCCCAGTAAGTTCCTGGACAGAACCTGAAAAGCGTCACGATCCGCCAGTCTCCCAACTAACCCATTACTTCTTCTATGGCACCCTCACAAAACCCGAGGTTCTCTCACACATTCTTAACCTTAAAGATAAACCAGAGTTTATCCCTGCATCTATCGAAGGGTATAGTCTTACATTCTGGGGACAATACAAAACACTTCTTGATGGCCATCCCTGTAACATTGTTGAAGGGTATGCCTGTGAAGTCCAAACTTTTGAAGATGAAGACAAATTGGAGTACTAATTACTAGACAAATGCCTACGAATCTGTACCTTGTCTGATTACATTAAAAGGAGACCAGGGCCCGAAAACTGTACAAGGGAGGACATTCATGTACGCAGGAGATGCACAGGCACTCAAGGAAGATTCGATCGCAAACTATGGGCAAAACAAATGAGTGGGAGTACTCGGGTGAAGCTAAGACGCTGAGATAGAACAATCAAACTGGGGACAATTTTCCTAATAAGCTTTCCTTCCAAAAACATTCTCCTAGAATTCAGCAATGTACTTATATAATAATAATTAGTAGTTTCGTCTTCGGCGGTAACAGAGTCAAGCGAGCCTTACGTGTGATCTCCTAACACTACCCCTCCTGACTACTGGACAACGGGTATCTCCTGGACTGGCAATCATGGCTACATGAGCGCGATTAAATTCTGCCAGATTTTTTGCAATACTTAACGCAATCAATCTGACTGACAGCCTGGCTATTTGGGTAGGATGTCAGAAAAAGATCCAGACATATAATTTTACAGAATAGTTACACAGGTGGTGAACAAAAGGTATGATGGGCCTTGGCGTAATTTAGCCACATCCAGGAGAGAGGGAATTGTATCATAATTCTGCAATGATTAGTTTGATATTGTATCTACCAGTGTATTGAATATGATTTTGTTCACATTAGAAATACTAGGAAATGAGGGTTAGAAAGGAGTGAAACTTGTGTGAAAATTGCAGCGAAGGTTATGGAAGAGCGATTATATAGACATCAAGTAATTAGCGAATATTGGTGTCCGTTTGCGCAGCTAAAATTTAACAGATTTGTAGAGTGTTAGATCTATAGTAAATATATAGCAGCAGCTGATCAGGAAACAGCAATATATCCACCATTGATCATGTATACGCATTCTCGAATGCAAGAATAGAAGAGCTTAGGGTAGCTCCTGTGGTCACGTAATCACTATTCTGGTGGACAAGGGACAGAAATCCACCTTCCTCAGTCGAGACTGAGACCCGGCGAAGGACGTGTGTATAGAGAAGCGGACTCTACGCACAAAATTTCACTACAGGAGTTCTTCTGGGTGCCGCCAGATCCACGCCTACGCATAAACCTCCTCCCGGCTAAAGTTCTCTCCCAATAACAGACGGGCGGTCGCATCTGCCACTTCAGGATTGCGGTGTTCCCACCACAATCTCCTGTTCACGTACCACAAGCTTTTAGATACACTAGAAAGCGGTGTAGGGGAGATGTCGGTGCGGGTGTAGATGCTGAGTGAAGCATGTCTCGTTTTGAGGCATTTTCCGTTTACAATACGGATCATGATATTAGAGTTTCAAATTCAGTTTCAACCATACATGACAGGTCTCTAGACCCCTCAGATGCTAGGCTCCCCTTCCTTGAATAGTGTCTAATCTCTTATTGATATTCACTCTGGTTTCACATCTCTCCATTCACCCTCGCACGAGTTACCTTGGTCTGGCCCGTGCCGCATCATGACGAAAAATCCCAGAGTTGTGCGCCAAGCAGTCATGCTTATCGCCCAACACAACCAATTAGTCGGCATGGCAAGTCACACACAGCTAACAAGAAATTGGCTCACATCCTGTCTATCGCTGCGCATCGAAGATCGAGTGCGCATCGAGCGCATCGATCCGCTAGGATGCTTGGGCAAATCCCCTGACTGCGGCCTGAACCGGGGCTGATGTGCAGCTTGAACCAGTCACACGTCGTCAACGGGGGTAAATCGGCGATCAAACACCAGTCGAGCCGAGCTCTCCGGCTATTGGTGGTCAAACTTCGCTGACCGCGGGGTCCATGCAGGCGCCCGAAGCAGCCATCGACGTCATGGCCGCAGAGTCGAGATCTTTGCTTATGGCCTGGATCAAAGTCTTGGCGATCCTAAGACCCTGAAAATAGTCTGGACTGGCGCTCACGATCGAGCAAATGTGGTGGCACCGTCGGACGAGCACAAAGTCCACTCTGGGCTGAGTTCCGCTGAAGAAGTGCCGCGATATATCGCTAGCAGACTGATGCGCAGATCTATGCGTGCTTCACATACATGTCTTCCCAACCGTCGTCATATCACCTCACCTACAAGCAGCATACTGGCACCCTACTGGACCGTATTGGATTTGCACGACAGCAGGGCGCTGCAACCACAAGTGACTGTCGTTCCTCCGCCACAACAAAGTGATTGCCATCCCCCCCACTCCACTCCCCCCCCTTCTTCCCTCTATAGCACAGGAAGAAGCATCTTCTCCCCTCACATATTATCACGGACAGCGCCGATGCACCTGTAACCCCGCCATGAGCCACTATGGGGACAGCCCCTGCTTCGGCAACATCACCTAGGAATCGCTGCGCCCAGAGCCCGCGAATGGGGAGTCGACGTACACACCCTGCAGAATCCAACTCATTACCGCTTCACAAGAGGCACAAACTGGCGCACAGTCCCGATGGGGTGGGCCACGACGCCGATAGTACCAAGGTGGGTTCGTTGCCGCAGCAGGAAAGCACTGGGTCAGGCAGTGCAGTCAGCGCTTCAAAATGGTTTGACTCGGCCAATCAGCACGTGGAGCCAGGCAAGAGGACATCGCCTCAGACAAGCGGTATGGTATCTGTGCCGGAGAATGTGAATTCAATACGCTTACTGTGACAGATGAGCCCTTCTACTTGAATAGTCAGCCAGCTTTCATTCCTAATGTCTTTGTTTCGTCAGGTAGCGAAGAGCTCTATGGTAATGAGTGTCGCGACCGTGTTGACAGCGAAAATGAAGATCTACGCGCTGTCATCGACGATCTCACCATTGAGAATAAGCGATTGAAGAAGCTTCTTAAAAGTTACCAACACCGGCCGAGGGTTATACCCGATGCACAGGATAAGCTATTCGAACTGCGGGTCCACGGGCTACCCACAGACAAGAAGCGTGAGCTGGAGCAGCTTCTGCGGTCTTTCGCAACTAGTACCAATCCACAAACGAACTCTATACCAAGCTCCTCGGCCAGGTATGAATCTTGCCAGATGCAGAGTAGTGAACGGTCATACGGAAGCAATCAACAAGGTCAGCCCAAGAAACCCCATGCTGACTCGGGATATGCGTCCAACTCGAATTCTGTCCCAAACTCCGCTGCCTTGTCCAATACGTGGAAGTCACAATTCCCTATATCCAGAATCAGTAGGAATAAAACAATCAAGAGCTACCTACATGACATCCCTGATACTCTGCTACCTCGCCAGCCGCCATACATGACCGATAGAGCGAAAATGGCTCTAGTCGTACGCCGATTGGAACAACTTTTCACCGGAAATAAAGCGGCCCCGGGAGACCACATGCAGCCCGCACAGCAGCAGGAAGTATCTAACTCAGCTGCTCGTGCGGATGCTTCAGCAAGCAATCAGCCTCGCGGGTTAGAAGGCTCTCGTGAAGCGCATATGTTGCCACAGGATACCAAGCTCAACCTAGACGCTCTTAATCAGGAGTCATCAACACAAGACAGGGTTGCCATACTGAAACAAGACAGCTCTGGAAACTTGCACGTCGTTGGGGACCGCTCCAGCCGATCGGCCTCTCCCGATCAAAGACCGACCCGGCCGCTGGACCTGGATATTCATCGAGCGCAAATTGCTGCAGATAACATGGAGTATCTTAGTCACTTGGGCCAGGTCGTGCCGCAAGCTAGTACTAGTGGTGACAACAAAGAGTCGTCCTGGATCTACCTCAATCTGCTTATTAGTATGGCTCAGCTGCATACGATCAGTGTTACCCCCACCTTCATCCGGCGGGCTATTAGGAAGATGAGTACAAAACTCGAGATCTCAGCCGATGGCCACAAGGTCAGATGGAAAGGTGGCTTAGAAGGCACAACGCTTTCTCGCGAAGAAGAGCATGCGATGGACCCTGCCAACCACAGCATGCATGATAATGCGGGCAAAATCCGGCATAGGAGGAGTAAAGGATCCAAGACCACGAGCTCCTCCAATATCATCTCTGAGGAGCCATCATCCGAGGCCCAGACGAGTGGGCATCATTTCAGCAGCGGGCCGATGCTGCACATCTCGGCAGGAGCAACGTCAACCATACTCACATCCCGGACTCGAGCAAAGAGTGGATCGGCTTTCGACTACCAACCTCAATTTTACAGAGGATATAAGCATGCTTCTCATGGGTCATATCTGGATTCGACAGGCCCTTCGCGCTCGGGTGGCTCGAGCCGTGTAGCGCACACATTGAGCCGACAAAATCCGAATCACCAGAAAAATGACGAGGGTATTATCACCTTCTTCAGCTCCCCATACTTCTGCAGCGATGCCAGCGCTGATAGTGCACTCCTCAACTCGAAGCCTGTGAGACCTGTTTCCCCAGGGCATACGCTGGGGCTCAAGAGGGACCCAGTCGAGGAATCGCCACTCCGTCATCATGATGCTTGCTATTTCATTCCTCGGTTTGTGGCTCCGCCGTACGTTCCTCCGCCAGACGAACCCTTGATCGCATTTCAACCAACACAACTGACCTTGACCGGCAACGATGAGACCCCCCAGCCTATGGAGCTGCCTGTATCAGGACTGGGTGGGGTTTACCCTGAAGACAACTTTGCCCTAAATGTCAAAGTTTGCAGAGTCCGGCAGCAAGAATACCCATCAGCAGAGCGAGCTCCGTTTACCGGCACCCGCAAGCGGAAGCGTTACTCCTACCGCATTCTTGGCTGCAAGACCCTGTCTTTGCAACCATCTAAGCTGCCACCACCCAACTATCTTTTCTTCACCCACTCTTCCTCCACCGATTCACGGCAGTCATTTTTCGACTCTGTCTCTGAGACATCGTTTTCGTTGGGAGACGAAAACTTCCCTACGCACGCCGCCTTCCTCCACCATTGGGAGTCAGGCAGCACGTCAAACGATGAAATAGACGGAGGCGATAGCTCATGCTTGGATATGCTAGCAATGGCACGAGCTGCTGATCCGGACACCCTTGCGGTGGGGGACCAGGCGTTCCGAATGACGAATCTGGATGACACCATGAAAGTAGGCGCAAGTGTGGCTGCGACAGTTGGGGCAAGTAGGAGTAGCAGTTGGAGTAACGCTGCAGTTGGTAGGAAAGATGATAGCGACGACAACGACGAAGAAGAAGAGGAGGTGGAGGAAGAGGAGGAGGAGGAAGAGGAGGAGGAGGAGGAAGAGGAGGAGGAGGAAGAGGAGGAGGAGGAAGAAGAGGAGGAAGAGGGAGAAGAAGAGGGAGAAGAAGAGGAAGGCAGCGGCAACTTGAGTGATAATGATGGCTCGCCAAGTTGAAGTTAGGGTTTTTATTGCACCCTATTGCTGCTACATATGACTCATGACTTTTTTTGCTGGCGGGGGTTAGGCAATACCTTATTATCACTGTCAAAACTACTACTATATTTTTGTGTGTATTGTAACACTATTGCTTACTGCTACAGACTTCTCCGGCCCATCTCTCTGTTAGGCCTGGAATGCCAGTAGGCTGAGGACCCCAAACCTCACTCAAAAAGAAGGGGAATCTTGCCAATAAGGCCAAGATTCAGGCACTCCAGTATATATATGCGTTCTGTCATTCAGGACGCTCTCCTCCTATTTTTCTCCAATCAAATGTCTTTGTTCAGTAAACACTCAGGTAGCTAGGTACTGTAAGGAACAATTTAAGTCTCTCTATTCATCTCTCTATTTTTGCAGTGTGTCTATCCTGTTAAGGGTACATCAGCTCCCTAGGTCTCACAAAATTAGTTACTACTTGAAGTCTCACAATAAAAAATCCTCCCGTCTAAGGAATTGTAAGACCAAGTTCCAGAGTCCCTGGGGATCGCCCAGAAGCGCAAAAAGCACCCCCAAACCCTGGGTACTTTTTCTTGGAACTTTTATATTTATATTTGTAATTGGCAACACATTACAGGAATCATCTTTAATTTAACAGCATACCACAATGAAGACAAGACAAAAACCAAAGGGGTGGAGCTTTGATGGAGACATTGGAGAGATAGCTCATGAGCCAGGTGTTTCTGTCTGATGCTGGATTTGCTTGTAGGCTGGAGCTTGCTGTAGAGGCAAGGTAGGTCAGGTATGTGGCTCAAAAGTTGTCTGGTTTTGGCTCTGCATATGCACCTGCTAAGCTGTGATATTCTATACCATGCACGCAATGCTCGCAGCCAGCCATCTGGTCCTATTCGTTAAACCCTCCACAGCTAGTCCGCCCCTCTGCACAGGCTCAGACTGCGGGACCTCTTTCTCTCCGTTCAACCGCGCTCGGGTCAGCATCAACATCACCTTCCATGCGTCTTCTTCCCTCTGAGAGGAAAAATATGTACCCCCCAGCGAAAAGACCATTCTTCATTGTTTAAAGAGTAGGCTTAAGTTTAACGGTTGCTCTTGGCCACTCTCTCCAGCTCGTCCTTCTTCTTGATCGCATAGCTGTTGCTGCTGCCTTTGGCAGCGTTGATAAGCTCTTCTGCCAGGCACTCGGCGATGCTCTTTACGTTCCTGAATGCTGCCTCTCGTGCACCGATGGTAAGTAGCGCAATGGCTTGGTTGACTCTTCGGAGCGGAGAGACATCAACTGCTTGTCGACGGACAGTGCCTGCGCTACCGATGCGTGTGCTGTCTTCGCGGGGACCGCAGTTGACGATCGCATCGACGGCGACTTGGATGGGGTTTTGGTCGGTCATGATGTGGATCTAGAGCATCCGAGGCCATATTAGCGGACTAATTCCGTTTCCTTTTCTTTGTTTCTCCTTCCTTCTGGGATATATGCACTATCGAATCTGCAGTGGGGCTAACGTACGATCTCGAAACTATGAGCAACGATTCGGATCGCCATCAGCTTCTTGCCGTTGTTGCGGCCATTCATCATCAGCGAGTTGGTCAGTCGCTCGATGATCGGGCACTGTGCTTTGCGGAAGCGTTTGGCAGCATAGCGGCCAGCGCTGTGGGGCATGTAGACAGCGGAGCGGACTTGGATGTAATCACTGTGTGGGCGGTCCTGTTAGCATTGCTGCCGCCCCAGAAAGACATTAATTAGCAAGGGTGTGGAAGGCGTACGTCAAAGAAATATCCCTGATCTCGACATCCTCGTAGGACCACTTGTTGAACAGCTTGGTAGTGCCGATCTCTGCGACCACGTCTTTTGGAAGAACGTTGGAGTTGGCGGCGGGCACGTCGACTTCTACTTCACCGCTGTCAGACATCGTGACGACAATGGTGCACTGAAGCAGGGAAAGGTAACAAGCTGAGGCGAGTCGTGGTGTAAGTGCACTGCACGCAGTCGAAGAGGCATTGCAAGAAACTGTGTGGCCCCACTTTTGCAAAATCTTGGCATTGCCAAGACTCAGCCCGCGTCTCCATCACCTCCATAGTTCCGATCCCCATTCCATAATTACCAGTTTCAATTTCTTGCATCCTTCACTTCAGTAAATGGTTCTGCAATGCCTATGGTATTCTAGACTATTATCTACCATTTGCTCAAATATCTGGGTGACCGCTGCTGCAACGAGCAGGTCAGAGTTGCACTTGAAGTTCTCGTCAAGATCGCTAGTGACAGCCCAACGTTGAATGACCTTCCGTAACGGCATAGGACGCAGTCCAGCACATTGGCATTCTACTATTAATTTGTGAGGTGGCCTGTGCTCCCCTATTAGGAAGAGACCGCACTGTCCGTCACGCCAGCAGCCCTCAAAAGGCATACGACAGCAAGCCGGTGGGCTGGCCAGTCGGTCAAGTCCTCCAACTGCTGGCATGGTACGCTTGCTCCACAATTCGACCGCTCCCGACATCCCCCAATTTTTGCAGTTTCAAGTACAAGGTTGAGCCTATGATTGTTGAATACGTAGTGTTTCCAACAATCATTGGGTTCTACGTTTGTTTCTGTGCATAACATTGATTATTGATATTATTATCACCTAAGCACCGCCCACAGATTCCCGTCCACCCCTTGACAAGACACATAGGGAGTCAAGGAGAGAGCTTCGATCTCTAGCCGTTCTAGGACCGTATCTAGCGCTTGACTGTGAGCAGAGTGTTGTAGGAAAGAGCATTCAGAGATAATAATCATTAATCAGGTAGGAATCAGCAATACCAGCAGAGATCCGCGGCGGAGATGAGCGAATGGGTCTGGATCTAGAGTAGACTCGGCAGCGGAATCAAAACCCAGTTCATGCCAATGTAGAGAAAATTGTCAGGAAGTGGTGTTAGTGACTGGCTGTACACGATGACTACAAGTTCCCCATCATCCTTGGCGATCGAAGGTAGCCATGTGCTGATTGCGGGTGGTGCTGATGGCGTGAGCTCTGCAGCTGCGACAGGGTTCCTAGGTGGGAAAGATGCTGATATGTTGAAACAACTGAAACGCTGACATTGACTAGTCAACGGCTGCCGCGTCACAGTGCTTGATAAGGGCCCGGTGGCCGATGAGACACCGGCCTTAACGCCGGAGCAGAAGGAGCATTGCTTCTATATAGAAACGGATCTAACCTTGGAAAGCTCGGTAGAAGCGGCCTTTGCTGCCTCGAATGCCAGATTCGGCCCTCCATGCATTCTAATCGCACATTCAGGTACCACCGAGGACAATTCACGTCGTCCAATATGGGAGCTTGACGTGGACAACAAGGTTCATGCTGCTAGCATCAAAGAAACATTGCTCACCGTGAAACACTTCTTACTTTCGGTGAAGAGGTTTCAAGAATCTACAGGGAAGGAGATCGAGAACGTGGCGATCGTTGTAACAGGATCACCAACCGCTGTCTTCAAACAAGAGGGATATGTTGACTATGCCGCCAGCCAGGCTACGCTTTTGCACAGCTTTGTGCGAGCCGTCCAGCACGACATCATTCGTCTCAATTCCAAGGCAAGAATCAATACAGTGGTTTTAGCCCCGATCAATACGCCGTGGACTGAGGACAGACCGGGTGATCGGAAGGTGACGGATGCCGAGCATAGACCGACTGTGGCATCCAAGAATAGTGCAAAGCTAGAGGAGGTTGCTCGTGCCTTACTCTACCTATCTAGCCATCGGGCCGCAGGGCATATCAGCGGAGTATGCCTCGACGCTACGGATGGCATAGAGGGAAGAGCCATCTGGGAAGAACATCAGGGACAGATAAGGGTGGGCGGCCAAGGCCTTGCACCACCGACTCGCAGACGACGCATGCGAATATGTCTCTCGGTCGACTTCGATGCCCTGTCAGGCTACCTTGGCACTGGCCACGACCCGCATAACACTTTATCAGATTACTCAGCTGGTCTCCTCAGCGCCAACGTAGGAGTCGGCAGATTGCTCCGCCTTTTCACCAAGTGGAATATATCGGACAAAGTGACCTGGTTCACGCCCTGCCACAGTCTCGAAACATTTCCCGCCGCAGCTCAACAGATCATCAGAAGCGGAGCAGAAATCGGTCTGCATGGCTACAGTCATGAAGGTGCATATTCTATGACCGTGGATCAGGAAAGAGATGTATTGGAAAAATGCATTGACATCGTGACAAAGCTACAGGGTGGAAAGCGCCCAGTCGGCTATCGAGCTCCCCTTTACCAGATCCGTGAAACGACTGTGCAATTACTCCAAGACTACGGCTTCCTTTATGACAGCAGTATGAATGCCCATGACGCCTTGCCATATTTCCTACAGAATCCATTCCCAGTTGATACACCACACGCACCCGACTACAGCCAGAATGCGAGCACCTGGATGAAGCCTACCCCTATTCCTCCCCAGCCTGTCCGGGGTTCTGCCGAGGCTGAGAATGCTCTTGTTGAGATACCCGGCAGCTGGTACACCGAAGACATGACTCCGCTTGGCTTTTATCCATACTCTGCCAACACACAGGGTTATGTAAGCATCGATGTTGTGGAGAAGATGTGGTGGGACCGCTTCGACTGGTTGTGGGAGAACGAGTGTTGGATTGATGAAGGGCCAGGTCAGGGCTTCGGAAGCGTTTTCCCCATGATATGGCATCCCGAGAGTGCTGGGCGCGCACATATTGTGGGTATGATCGACAAGTTTATCGCTAAGTTGGTGGGAAGGACAAGAATGGCCATGGATGGCGAGATTACCTTCGAGACATTCGAGTCTGTGGCGAAGGCCTGGAAAGGTGGCATCTCCTAACTGGCAATGTCAAACCTCAACTCCGTCGCTTCTTGCCACCGAAGGCCCAGATATCGTTCGATCGTTCCTTGGGAGAAGCTCTTCCAAGCCCAGCCCCGGGGTGATTAGAAGTCACCTCGGGCCGTGACACTTGCTGAGGCGAATGAGGTTTGGGGGTTGCGCTCCCTGAACTTAGCAACACTTGTCTGTATCAAAGTCAGCAATAGCAAAGCACGAGCGGGGAATGCCAAGACGAACTCCTTGTCCTGATCCGCAAAAGTTCTGGTAAATACATCCTTTCCTCTGTCCAACAGCTGCTTGAGAGTGTCAGAGGCTACACAGCCCAATGGAGCAAGCTGCACTGTATGCTTGATGTCAAAAACATTTCGGCAATTGATCCATATGTGATCTGCAAGCACCAGCTCCTTAGTGTTTGTTCGCAAGTTGACCGTGACCAACGATTTCGCGTTGTTTTGCCTTGTCGCCGGAGGATCAGCGACCACCTTGATATGGTCGTCATGAAACTCTTTGCTTTCCCAATCATCTTTATTGTCGTGTTTGCAAAAGCCGTAGCAGGACCACGAGTCTTTATTGGTGCGCCAGATGACAACGACTCGGTGATTGATCTCTTCGTCTTGTGGATGCTCGATGAAGAACAATCTTCCTACTTTCGCGTAATGCACTGCATTCCCAGTGGTACAAGCTAGATCGAGCGCACTATTGTCATTTTGTACAACAAAGCCTTTTAAACCCGGGAATTTTGAGGGGCTGGCGCCGGGGCTGAAGGATACCTCGGATGAGCTTCGAGAATCACGAGGACTCGAGGATTCCATTGTGGATGATAAGCTCCCAATGGGTACCAACTCATGTTCCTTACTTTTATTTTGCGGTCAATCAGATTGATAACTTATGCTCTCTTTGAAAATGCGACTGGTCAATGTAAGGTGCACTAATTCGCCGAAGAGAAAATATCGTATTTGCCCTGGACTCCTGTGCTGCTAAAACTCACTGGTTGGGAGACTGAACGAAGCTGCATTCATATAACTAGCCGGGCCAACCCATGCAGTATGTGAACCAGACGCCCAGTTCATATCAGGCAGCATTCACCTGCAGGGTACCTTTGCATGATCCAAGACTTTCCTATCATCATTTATTTCCTCTTGCGAACCAGACGTTGCCTTAAGGCCAAGGGATATCAATGGTGGAATAGAGCCTCCTATCAGCCCAAGGCAACCGTCATCAAAGGTCTCCCTGTTGACTGTGATCACCTGCGCTACCTATCCAAAAGTCTTCCTTACAAATCCTTGATGACAGTAGGTAAGTCACTCATCTTCGCAAAGAGAGTGGACTACTGGAAGCGATCGGCGACCGCAATGTGCAAAGGGCCCTGCCATGGACATCCACAGCTGCGCTATCAATTGCGTCAGGTAATCTATCTTAAAAAACAAGCTATCTGGCAGTGTTCCAGTCCAGCAGCATCACAAGTGCGCTTTGTTGTTAGTCATCACGGACTTTTGCCCCTTGAATCTGGGCTGAGTAGATGGAAAGCCGTGGTCAGTGTCTGGCGGGCTTGGAGTGAAAAATCTTGTCTACGGTGGGAGAACAAGGAGCCTGGAATAGCCCATTGTGCAACTGCGGCGGGGATTCTTAACATTTATTGCCGAGTTATTGGAAAGGAGAAGAGAGGGCATGGTATGAAAACCTGAGGTCACCTGACCTGACCACGTTTTCAAGCAAGCTTGCCAAGAAATGTGCATTAATCATCCTGACTATTTTTCAAAGCGATCCCTTTTATTGTATGTCCCCTTTTCCTGCACCGCTTCCTTGGTGACGAGGAGACATCTGGAGTCTCCACTGCCCAGAGTTCTCGTCAAAAGGTGATGGTGGCTGGGCTGGTTGGTGTATTTCTACGTTGCCATGCTAGGAAGTCGAGCCTGAGATTTGCGCCGCGACGCATACAATATTTTCCATTCCATCCTGGACGAGAATTCTCGACCTATGACAACATGGGAGCCAATGCACCGCCGGCCATTACAATCAACGGTAAGCTACATCGCCAAGTTCAGGAAGGCCTTGCCCAGATCCTCGCGCCCTACTTGGACGAAACTGCTGGGAAAGCCAAGAAAGGAATCAACAACGATGAAGGTTCTCAGTCTGTCTTCTACAATCCTATTCAGCAATTCAACCGTGACCTGAGCGTTTTAGCGATCTTGACTTATGGAGAAGGAGCAGTGCTGGAAAAGAAGGCAAAGCATACGCGAATGCTAGAGGGCAAAAAGGCAAGAGGAAAACGGAAAGGTGGTCCCCCTGCTGAGACAGCAGACAAAGCAAAGAATGTCAGGAAGCGCAAAGCAGATGAGGTTGAGGAGCTAAGCAATGGTGATGGCGTGAAGCGAGCCCGCGCGGGCGGCTTTATGGAAGATGATGAGCTCGGGGTCGAGGTCATGCAGCTTGGAGTCAACGACCACAACGAAACAACGGATGGAACAACCACAGATGCTATTGACACCGGTGGCAGTGCAGAGTCGAACCAGAGAAAGGTACCTTTCACCATCCTCGATGCCCTTTCAGCAAGTGGAATTCGAGCAATGCGCTACGCGCGGGAGATTCCATTCGCAACCACTATCGTTGCCAACGACTTCTCACAAGACGCGGTCCGGTCCATTGAACTCAACATCAATCATAATGATGTTGCTCAAGTTGTGTATTCTAATCTGGGCGACGCACGTGCCTACATGTACAGCAAGGTCGGGAATGAACGTCCACCTTCACCGGGCTACGTACATCGCTTTGATGTCATCGATCTCGATCCTTATGGCACTGCCGCACCATTCGTCGACGCCAGCCTAAACGCGATCATAGATGGTGGTCTCCTCTGTGTGACTTGTACAGACGCAGGCGTGTTCGCTTCAAACGGCTATCTCGAGAAGGCCTTCGCGCTGTACGGTGGCCTACCCATGAAGGGTGCCCACTCGCACGAGGCTGGTCTTCGTCTTATCTTGAACTCCATTGCGACTACAGCGGCCAAGTACGGCATTGCCATCGAGCCACTCCTATCCCTCAGCATCGACTTCTATGCTCGTATCTTCATCCGCGTACATAAATCACCGTCTGCCGTCAAGCTCTTAGCAGGCACTACAATGGTTGTTTATTCCTGCGATAACGGTTGTGGATCGTGGGTCACCCAGCCACTGGCGCGGAACCAAGAGAGAGTAAATCGAGCAGGTGACCCTTTCTTCAAACACTCGTTTGCGCAGGCCCCCAACAGCCCTCAACTTTGTGCGCATTGCAACAGGAAAATGCATCTTGGCGGCCCCATGTGGGCTCGGCCGCTCCATAACCCAGAATTCATCCGTCGCATTCTCGACCGCCTTGACAATCTCGACAAGTCTACTTATGGAACACTCGACCGTGTCCGAGGCATGCTTACAGTCGCCTTAGAAGAAGACCTGACGCTATCAACGACGAGAACCGACATCGCCACGACGGCTCCAATGACAGCTGGATTGTCCCCTATTGATGCTAAAATTATTCCCCGCTTTCCCCTTGACACCCTTGATGCCGCTCCCTTGTTCTTCATTCCCAACTACATGTCCAGAGTTCTCCATTGTTCTGTTCCCCCAGAGGATTCCTTCCGGGGGGCCCTACGGCATCTCGGCTACCGCGTCACACGATCTCATTGTAAAGCGGGCAGTATCAAAACAAACGCCCCATTCGCTGTCATCTGGGAGGTGATGAGGGAGTGGATACGGCAGAGAGCGCCGATCAAAGAGGGGGTGCTGAATAAAGGACAACCTGGGTGGGAAATTATGCGGAAGGTGAGGGGGCGTGAGGACAGTATGTCGGGGGCAATTAAGAGGAGCGTGGTGGAGGGCTTGGAGAGCGCAGATGGGGTCGAGGAGATGGCGAGGGTATTGAAAGCGGGCTTGTGGACGTTGGAGCACGAGAAGGAGCCATCTAAGAAACAGACAGAGACAGATGCGACTGTGGAAGCACGAGATGAAAATGGAACTGACGTACCGGATATTGACGTTGGTTCTCCAACAACGGTGTCTCAAGCTGGGAACGGGGATGTCAGCAAACTGGATGTTGTTTTCGACGAAAAGCTTGGCAAGGAGAAGCCCAGACACAAGCTAGTCAGATATCAGGTGAACCCGCGTGCCAATTGGGGCCCGATGAACCGGGCTGGCGGAAGTTAGGAGCTCGGCGCCATATCTCCAAAATATCAGAATGTGACCGCGTGGGGGACAAACAGCTAGCGAGAGAGACTGGGAACCCACGTTTCGCAAGGTTGAAAACACACACAGACATTGTTGTCAATACAGCCATCAAGGATCAATTCAGGGGGAGATTCTGTATTAAGAGGTATTTCAATTAATCATAGTCACCATCCTCATCATCATCCTCATCATCATCTCACCACTATGCTCACCTTCCAGACCGCCTTGATAAAGTCTTCCACATCTGCCCACAGCGTTGCCGGTTCTTCCAAGGCGGCAAAGTGGCCACCAGAAGTGTGTACATTAACATGCACCAAGTCACCCGTTGTCCTCACCCATGCAATAGGAATAGGCATGAGCTCTCGAGGGAAGTACGAGTAGCCAAAGGGTTTATGGATGTACGAGGATGGATTGCCGACAGTCCTCGCTGACTGTCCAAGTGCCTACACAATACACAAAGGGGGTAAATAAATGGTCTGAGCGCGGTGTTGAGGTATTATTGTTATCATGAGAGGAGGGAGGAACAGTGGAGACCGGGGATATTGCAGAGAGAAGGGTTTTGGGGGCGGGGGGCCAAATAATTTACTTACTTGTCGATAGGCCCACAGATTTGTGTGGGCACAGCGAGTCAGCCAGTAGAGGGTGACAGCTTCGAGGATGGTTTGAATGCTAGGATCTTTGTCAGTCCAGTCGAGAAACTTCTCGCCGACCCAGGCAAGCAAGGCGATGGGGCTGCTGGACAGGACGATGCCGATTGTCGCTGGGCGCGTTGCATGCTCGAGGGCGTAAGCGCGACCGGTGGCAAGCCAATCCTCCGCGCGTTTGAGCCCTTCCCTTTCGGCGTCGGAGACATCTTCATCCTTGATCTTGCCACTGTCAGGCGGGGGCATGCTGCCGCAGAAGTTCAGATGGACTGCCTTGCAGGCTGCGTAGTCAGTGCCCATGGCTCGGGCAACGCGTGCGCCGATATCGCCGCCCTGAACAATGTAGGATTTAAATCCAAGGAGCTCTGTGGCCAAGGTGTTGAAGACACGGCCGGCATCAGGGTTGTCAAAGTCGGTTAGCGGGTCGCCAGGAAATTTGGTGAGGGCGAAGCCGGGCAAGGAGGGCACGATGATGTGGTATGGCAGCGTGGCTGGCGTGTACCTCTCTTTCAGCAGGGTCAGGATGCCGATGAATTCAAGGAATGAGCCGGGCCAGCCGTGGAACAGGAACAGCGGTATTGCGTCTGCCTTCTCGGAGAAGAGGGCGATAAAGTGAACGTCGAATTCGCCCAACTTGTCCTTGACTTTGGCCTTGTATTGCGGGAAGGAGTTCAGCTTGCTCTCGACTTTTCGCCAGTCGAAGTCGGTCTCCCATTGGGTTTTGGCCTCGATCAGCCAGTCTCGGCGGATACCGAAACGACGCTGTGAACCTGGCAAAGAATTCTCGTAGCTCGGTGGTGGGACTGGTGTGAGCTTAAGAAGGTCCTGTAAATGCTTCAAGTCCGAGTCAGGGAATGATATGGTAAACGGAGAGATGGACGACGAAGACGCCCCCACGGGTAGCTTTGAGAATGGTAGCGCTGTCATTGCTGAATGTTAGATCCAAAGCAAAAAGAGCAGGATGTGGTCAGTGATATATGATTAATTTCTTGTTTACCTCAATGACACCGAGGTTATTAGTAATTATACGCGGGCATACGTATTCAAATCAGGACGCCGAAAGCTATACGCGATGTCACGTCGCCGCTTTAAGGTGATGACAGATCGTTTCCAAGCATGTTAACACAGCTCAGAACGTAGTAAGGTTGGAGTAACTGTATGCTTCGTCACCAAATGAGGCAAGGACGTAGCGGATATTTGGATGGAAAAGTGAAAACGAAGCTCGCCATAGACAACATAGCTTTCATATCTGCGCACGAAAGATAAATTTGCATGGTAATTAATGTAATAGTAAAGCGAAACTTAAGACTGTAACTGACACTAAGAGAAGGTCCTCAGCTGGCCATGTCCGTACTTACCTGAAGAGAAGCCGCAGAAGTCTGGATAAGAGAACTGACTGTCCAGGTCCGCGATAGCTCGAAATCGTCTATAGAGCCATCACTCTCGCAACACTTTGCTGAACGATAGGCAATGCCACTCCTTTAATGGTCTAGGATGTTAAGGTTAGTAAGGATGCGCCATCAGAATGCTTAATATCATTTCATGGGAGAAAGTTTCCACCCAAGACCACCTTTCTCTGTGAAGCAAATCATCTGTACCGAGACCAGCCAATTCTGAAAATAGCGGCCCATCCAAGAACAACCAGAACAAACGCCCGCCAGGCCGTCTCACGATCCGATTCGACGATAGCGGAGCAAGCCAATACCTGACCCGCTCCGTCCAACACAGCCATACGAAATTGAGGGCATTCGGCCGGGTTAGCAAGCTCAAAGCTCTCCTTGTAGCTGTCCTTGTTGACGATTTCTAGGTCCACAGAAGTCTCTTCATCGTCTACAACCTGTGACCCTTGCAGCATCCACACCAACATCTCAGTTGCTCCGTTCCAACTGGCACAGAGCGTCTGATCCTCAATTCCCACGCTAGGCGGCTGGGTAGGGCATCCTACCCAGTTTGTCGTCTTAAAGGTCCCATACAACAAAGACGTGCCCGGTCTCTGGGATCACGTGTGTCGACCATTGCGACGGGGCTATCGTCTTTCCAGTAGATACGTACGAGTGTAAGAGCTCGACAGTACGGTTCTCGATATCAAGCTTCAGCATCATGCCCCAACTGTACGACCCATCAACGTGTAGTGGCCCTGCTTCCTTGTTGTCAAAAAGTGTTAAGATCACATCTTCCGAAAGCCATTTTGCGTCGTGCTGCCATTTGAAATCAAGTGCGTCGCCTCCGGAGGAGTCGGTGAACTGATTGCACTGGCCTTCAAGTAATATAGAAGGCGTTGCCCTTGGGACTGATGCATGCTACTGTGTGAGTATGTCGCGAAGATAACCAGGTAGTTTCCAAAAGAGTCTTTGCCCACACTTTTGATGTGGAAGAAATTCGTGCAGGGTCTCCACCTAGATCAACCCCGACGGCTGAGACCTGGCGCACTATCTTGTAAGATGAGTCGAGCTGGCCATTAGCCTTGCACCAGTTCGATGAAATTAACTAGGGCGGCAGCTCACCATGTAGTATACACCAGATCCCATGGTACCCAATTTCTTGCCGGACCAGAATGTCAAGTAATCCTGTCCTTGGTAGCGCTATACTTTCAGGTTTGTTGTGACCGTGAAGTCCTCCGACTTCGGGACAAACTCATTTCTGAAGTCCAATATCACCGCACCCGGACGCCCAACTGAACCTCCGCCAATTACCAGGAAGACAAATGCGGTGCCACAGTCATGGTGCGATCTGACGGTATTCACATCTGGCACGACTAGACCGGTCAACACAAACGTCTGCAACATAGAGGCACCATACAAGCCAAGATCATACCAGGTGGGGTTCAATGAGGGCGAAAGCCACACAATTAAGGGAATCCAGATGCACACACAAGCAAAAAAGATAGCGATCCTGGCCACCACAACTGCAGCAACAATAAGCCCACGAGTGACATTCTGTGGACGATGACTCTGTCATGAATGACACATATATATTGGAACGCCTGAATCTTGGCCCTAGAGTGGCAAGATTCCCTACCGTTTTGGACTTATAGGGCTCTTCAGCCTACGACCATGTACTGGCGTCCAGCATAACAGACTCCAGGTGCCGAATGCGTCCGTTGCGCCAGGGAGAGAACATTCTCTCGTATTTGCGACGCTTAATCGCTGTATGCATATGCCAAACAGCGTGTGCATGGAGCGGCGTGAATGTAACGACTAGTATGCTGATGATGTGAGCTACCACGTTATACGGCCCCCAGGCTCAAGATCTCCGAATAGCGCATAACCACGTGATCTTCAAAGCGAAGCTGCTTTGCTTCGCAGCCAGGATCTGCCCTGGGCATAGTATCAAGAGAGGCTGAGCCATGCTTCAGTTACTGTCCCATCATAGCAGTTACCCTTAGGACTCCCTATTGTCGCGCAACGGGAGGCGCAGCCGCTGGCGAGTACCCGCGAGCAGCATGCGGGATGACACGATCACAGATCAATGGAGCATGAGATGCGAGTCGACGATACAATGAAGCTGGTGAATCGACGTGGAGAGAGTCGCGATCATCAGTATCGGTGCCGAAGTCTTTGCGCTAACCTGTATGCGGGAACTCTTGCGAAAGTTGTTGCCTGGTATGAGGCTTGGGGAGCAACGATCATACGAATCGGATAGAGAAGAGAGCAGAGAGCAGAGATCGTATAGGCGGAGCTGGATCAAGACTCGAGAGAATTGACGACCGTGTCCCGGCCACCTAGATTGAGAGGCTCTTTCTGCGCTATATAGCCTGGCTGCGTTCCCTTGTCAGGAGCCCCTCACCATCGATGACTGGGGAATTTGTATGGTGCGCACACTGTAATCTCCCACTATCTCATTGTCCCATTGATACTAAGATAATGATATCGGGAGATTGTATCACGTGATCGGAATCTCGGTTTGCACACAGTGGACTGCTGCTGACACCTGGCGCTACAGCAGGGGTGCGGTTTGTTGACATCGTATCTCCCGACAATGGCTCAGATAGTTCTCGAAGGGATAGTATCATTTGGTATTGACACAGTGAACCCTGCCAAAAAGTTGCAGTTCGTTCGAGGCGGGGACCGCAAAGCGCGCCTCTTCGGGCCCGAGGGTCTGAAACCGACCGATACTTTGGCCTCGTCGTCTATTTGGGGAGATTACGGGTACGGAGGACTGGTGAGAAGATCACTCCACACAGATATAAGGCAGAAGTATTTTCGGTGTTTCTTGATTTGGCCACTCACTTCCCAAACCCAACTTTGGGTACATTGTATAGTTCTCACCTCACCCAGTCCCCTAACCCATCTGCAGCCCCTATCAACATGTCCCCCAGCAACGGGGCAGTCGAGAATGCCGTCGCACGCGTCCTCAACCTAGTCGCCCGTAGCTACACTAGTACTGGGCTGCCTGGCGGGAAGACTGCTGCTGAGTTTGCCAGAGAAGGTCGATACAACTATCCTCCTTCTTTTGCCGCTGCGATCGTCTTTGCTGTCCTCTTTGGCCTTGCGATGGCCATCAACCTGTTCCAGTTATTTCGTCATCGAGCCTGGTTCTGGTGGGTGATGAATTTTGCGGTCAGTAGTAAGTCTGCCATTCTTCCTCTTCTCACCTGAAACGCCGTTCTTTTGACGATCTGACGGTCAATCAGTGGAGTTGGTCGGCTATATTACGCGCGCTGTATCGGTCAAGAACCTCTTCAATCGGAACATCTTTATTGTGCAGACCGTTATGATTCTAGTCGCACCAGCGGTCATGGCTGCAGCTTGTTATATGTCATTCGGCCGCGTGACGATATGGGTTGTGCCAAAAGAATTCCAAACGGTCAAACACCTCTGGGTTCCTCCCCGCCGGGTCACTCCAGTCTTTGTCGGTTGTGACGTCCTCAGCTTCTTCGTTCAAGTCGTTGGAGGATCTATGGTCGCCGGGGCGAACACACCTAGCAAAGCTAACACAGGTAAAAATGTTGTGTTAGTCGGGCTTGCCTTGCAGTTGGCCACCTTCGGCTTCTTCGTCTTTGCGAGCATCCGGCTTAATGTCCTGCTCAGAGGCCAACTTCGAAATGTCCCACTGCCGAAGGAACGCAACTGGCAGATGTTTCTGAACGTCGTCAACGTAGCCAACATCTTGATCCTAGTCCGGACATTACTCCGTTTCATTGAATTCACCATGGGTACCTCCAACTATCTCACCAACAACGAGTGGTTCTTTTATTGTTTCGATTCGGCATTGATGTTTTTGGTTGCTCTCACCTTCATCATCTTCCACCCTGGGCATTACCTTCCGTACTTGGGCATTCGACGAAGGGAGCTCAAATTCTCGAAGAATCATGACAAGGGACCTTTCAGCAAGCTTGCCAAAGGCAAGACGATGCAAGAGGCTGTATGAAGTCGACACACAACGAGGTGAAATGTGGCACAGAGAGCTGCTGCTTGATCTACCATGCTTGCGACAGAGACTGTTGGAGGTGATGAGAGCCCATCAGAGGATTCAGAGAGTAGGATGTGACCAAAGTCTGCTATTCTACAGACGCATTCGTCGCTATTTGTTGGTCATGACGTTCTAACTTCAAAAGGTCGACAAACGAGAGCTAGTCCAATAACAAGTGAACCACATGACGGCCGTATATCTTGGCACTGCGACTTGATCTCCCGTTAGATAAACAACTTGTTCTGTATGTCTTAGATTTCTCGCAGACTCATATGTAAAACTTGTTCTTTGTAGTACAGCTTACAGCTATGTCGACGTGTTCGGAAATGCGGTTGAAATAAGTCAGGAAGATCACATCCGTGCCGCGGTGGCGGTAAGCGGGTGGTTCATCATGACCCCCCTTGTGAGACTTTTGAATAGGTAGAGATTGAACAGTAGATCGAATTTTCAGCCTGGACCGCTCGTGGGACAGCTGCACCGGGGTCAGTTAGACTGGATTCGTGGTCAGCTGCTGCGCCTCAGCGGGATCTATGGACTGGCGGAAGCGCTGGAAGGGCTTTCCCGTGGTTATTTCCTGGACACGGGCGAGATTTTGATGTTCCCGTAGAGGTGTATATACCACTGTCAGATATGCAGCAGGGGGGTTGGTGAAGGCACAAGACCACCAAACGCAGTCAATCGGTCTTGTCTGATTACCCTGATGAATTTTGCGGTTACCGAATATAACCGTGAAACAGCTGAGACGGTGTTATTGGCTAGCATGACACCTCTCCAATGAACACTTAGCAAGACACAAGAGGAGAGGTTGGAAACCGATGGAAGCGGTTGCAGCAATATTCGTTCGTCCATAGCCGAAAGTAGCCACCATGAAAGGATGGCGACGTAGTTCCGGGGCAAGGCAATAATAATGAATGTCTACCGCCACAAACAAAGCCTTGATTAACTGCCCTTCCTCACACACGCTGCGGGTGCCTCCTGACAGTGTTCACACACTCAAACAAGCTCGATTGTAGCTGGTCTGCGAGGTCATCAAAAATTGGCAAATTGCTTCGCAGCAAAAAGCTTTTTTTACGAAACGGCAGCGGAGGCTCGCACTCAATTGGCCACGCGATGTTACGCTGTGAGCTTCTGATGCTTGAATCCCTTCTTGCCCTCACCCTCGCCATACTCAGAGGCAATGTGGCCATTGCCTCTGATCTTATACTTGTAGATTGTCAAGCCTTCCAAGCCCACCGGACCCCTCGAGTGGATCTTGTTTGTGCTAATTCCGACTTCGGTACCAAAACCATATCTCATGCCGTCGGCGAACCTGGTGCTCGTATTCCAATAGACTCCTGCCGCGTCTATAGCTGACATGAATTGCTCTGCTACCTCGTGCGAAGCGGTGATGATTGAGTCTGTATGTTTGGAACCATGAGAGTTGATGTGAGCAATAGCAAGGTCGAGGGACGGGTCGGCAAGGTGAGAGTCGTGTACACCGTTTTTGGCGCCTGGGTGTACACTTGGCACTGTCTTGATAGCGAGTGTGAGATCTAAGAATTCAGTGTTGTAGTCGGCTTCTGAGGCATCCTGAAGCAAGGCAGCAGAAGACTTAGGCAGGGTTTCCGAAAGGGCTTGCTTGGAGAGCTCGTCGCACCGTAGCGAGACACGTTTGGCTAGCAAGGCTTCTGCAACTGCAGGCAGGACTGACTTGAGAACATCTTGGTGGACTAGGAGTGTTTCGACGGCGTTGCAAGCTGCAGGATAATCGCACTTGGAATCGACAACGACTTTGACGGCGAGGTCCTTGTCAGCATCCGAATGCAGATAGATACTGCACAGTCCATCGGCATGGCCTAGCACCGGGATCTTGGTGTGTTCTTTGACATATCTGACCAATTCGTTGCCACCTCTCGGAATAACCAAGTCGATGTATTGGTCAAGGGCAAGCAGCTGGTCTATTACATCTCGAGTCTTGACGAGCTGGATTGCTGCATTGGGGACACGTGTGGTTTCGAGAGCAGTGGAAATAATGGTGGAGATGGTCTGAAATGACTGGGTAGACTCTTTGCCACCCTTGAGAATGGCAGCATTGCCGGACTTGATGGCCAAGGCGGCTATGTTTGCAATGACTTCGGGTCGAGCCTCGAAGATGATAAGGAGCACGCCAATGGGACAGGAGACTCTGGTCAGCTCCAAGCCATCGTCCAATAGGGTGCGTAGATCGACTTTGCCAATAGGGTCGGCCAGGCTGCCAACATCCAAGATGCCTTGGAGCATATCATCAAACTTGCCTGGTCTGCTCAGATCAAGACGGCTCAGGACGCTCTGGCTCAGTTTGCCGTCCTGAGAAGCCTTCTTAGCCAAGTCCATGTCTGCGGCATTCGCGGACAGGATGGATTGCTTGTGGGATTTGAGTGCATCGTATATCGCGGTCAGAGCTTCGTTTCTGGCTTCGACAGAAAGTATGGCAAGGCTGCGAGCCGCGTTTGAGGCCGCTCTTGCGGCAGATTCTGGTGTTGATTCTGTTAACGACATGATCTAGTAGTGTTTAAAAGGAAAAACGCTCTTGAAAACGGTTTAATTGATGAGACCCTTTTTGGGACACAAACACCTCCGACCACAGCAGCCAGCTTTCGGTTCAAGATTTCAGATGGACTCCAATATTAATATTTGTCGTAAAAGTAGCTGCAGGGTCTGCAAGGATAAAACTGGCTTTGAGTCATAGATGGCAGTTCGGCAAAATGTAAACCCGAATACGGAAACTGCCTGCATCAAAGCCATAATTAGAACCCGGCTATATTGTAAATGCCTGGGTATATACATGTGAGATAATGCACGATCAGTTGAAGGGGCATGATACCATGTGGGTTTAATAAGAATACTCAAAGCATGGCCAGTCACGGAAGAGGAGTTTTCGGATTACTGCATATCCTGGTGACTGACATTGCGTACTTGCAGTGCAGAGCGGGACAATGTGACCATTTGGCAGGCACAGGGAGGGTGAGGACAGAAGCCCTCTGATTCCGCGGGCAATGCAGATTAAGGGGAAGAAAAGTCAGAGTGTGAATGGAATGCCAGGAAGTAGGAGTGCGCGAGTCAAGCGTTTTGTTTTTATTGCTGGCTGCCATCCCATGAAACAGTGTTGCAACTCCACAGGCATGCCATGATCTTTGCAAAGTATGTTGGAAGGGTGCGCCGAGCTTGGATCATCATCAGCGTCTCTACTGTTGCACACGCAGTGTATGCCTGCTCAAGCTGGACAGTTTTAGGTATTTCCACCATTGCGATCAATCAGAAGGAATTTCTTCGGTGTCATGCGGCTCGCTGCTCTACACCTTGAAACCCTTACTCCTCCTTCGTCCTCTGGCCCTCTCAAACTTCCTGCCCTTGCTCTCAATGTAGGGCTTCTTCCCCTTGTGCGGGCCCATGCCAAAGTGCTTGACGGCCTCACGGGCATTCTTGGGTCCTCTGAGCAGCACGACGTTGCTTCCAGTGGGGTGCTTCAGGGCCAATTGGTCCAGGGTGATGGTGCTGCCACCTGCAGCCTCGATCCTGGCGCGTGCAGTGGAAGTAAAGCGAAGGGCGGCAATGTGCAGTTCGGGAACGGTGAGGAGACGGTTGTCATCTGTGACGGTGCCAATGATGGCGATGGTCTTGTCTTTGTACGCCTTTTGGGCACTCTCACTGGAAACCTTGCTGATGATGCGGGAAATGGAGATGGGAGGCCGGTTGGTGCGGGACATGAACAGGCGTTTGAGGACGACCTTGTTGAAGTTGGAGTCGGTGCGGCCTTGTTGTAGGGTCAGTGGTGGACTGGATGGCCAGCTGGAAATAGTTCACTCACGAGCGAGGAAGCGGTAAAGCTTCACGAGGAGCTTAAGGTAGACATTGTCGCTCTTGGGAGCCGTGCGATGGCTCCCCTTGACGTGGTGTCGATCGAGGTCAATACCTAGACAGACAGTGTTAGCAGGGGCCAGTATGCAATGGTGTGATATGTGGAGAGAATAGGCTTACCCATGATCGCTGCTTGTCAAGGTGGCTGTCGATAGTGCGTGTCGAAGGGTCAGTGTGGTGAGGGTTCGACATGCCGCAGTTTTTCGAAAGACCGAAAGTGCGCTAATTCTGCCAAGAGACACCAAGGTGTAGACGGTCATGTGACAAACTGGGATCGCACAAGCATTAGCGCCAAAATTTAGTGCGTTTGCTCTCCGTACATTGTGTACTAATAATCTAAACTAGGCTTCTGTGAGTGCTGGATTCGCAACTTGACAAGCTATGCAAGTACAAGGCGCAGCATGCCCATGATGAAACTGCACGGAGCGCATACAGCTGCACCTGCTTGATTCAGCCCAGCTTTGCCGGTCTTGCACAAGATGGTGTCAGAAGTTTCGAGGGGAGCAAGTCTCACTCCTAAGTTACTCCTCCTGCGGGTCCTGACCTTCAATTCATTCCCTTATGAGATTACAACCCCCAAGCTGAAGGTTTACATAAGTAATGCTTTAAAAAAAAGGTTGCTGCTGCCACAAAAGCTGTAGTCGTGGTGAAGCTGAGAAGGCCGCAGGATACAAAGTTCTCATGCCTAAGGTCCCTAATGACTGGGTACTCGTCCGTATCAAAGCAGTAGCGATCAATCGGACGGAATGGAAGCATATCACGTACGGAGCTGCGGATGTCGGATGCAGAGTTGGATGTGATTACGCAGGCACGGTGGAAGAGATCGGGGAGAATGCCACCAACTTCAGCAAAGGTGGTCGCATCACCGGCCGGATCCATGGCTCGTATACGGGTCAATGGTGTTGCTTTATCTATCATGATGCCTGACCGAATATTCTCAGAAATGGGGCCAATCATGAATCTGGTTCATTTACCTAGTTCGCTATGGCAAAGGCAGAGAGGCAAAGATTCCAACAATACAGATTCTAAGTAGACAATATTATCCTATTTTGGCGTTTCGGTGGAGACAATTCTATTAGTGTGATTTGGGATTCTGCACTAAGGTCCGTATAGCCCGCGGTAGGTCGAGCAACTGCGGGCAGAAGCTATCGCCTTCGCCTTTGCCTGGGCAGGACCAGCACCTGTACCTGGACCAGCACCTGTACCTGGACCAGCATCGGCACCACGATGCATCTTCTCTCGCTGAGCGCGCTGGCGCTTGCAGCATCAACGGCCTCGGCCTATCTCGACACGTCTCCGTTCTTCATGTTCAGCACGTCAGAGTATGGCGAGCTCCCCCATTGGCGAACTAGGCCAACGTACTTGTGCTGATGGTCTTTGATGTGATAGACTGCTCAATGGCGCCACCAAGATCTCTACTGCGGCGGCCATAACGTCGGAGATATCGCTGTCGCTGTCGCGGTGCCCGTCAGACTATTACATCCTCGTGTCGCAGCCCGGCGTCACAGCAGACGACTACCGGTCGCGGAGGGCGAGCAGCTCGCTGTCGCAGCGGCTAGCGGCCAAGCCCGACAGCAGCAACAATAGCAAGAATAAGATCGGAAGCAGCTTGTCGATACCCGAAGTCATTGGCGCCATCAACATCGAGTCATTGGCCAAGCAGCTGGCGCAATCGTGCCACGTCCCGCAGCTCGACATCGACGCCACGGCCGGCTCGATTCCGGCATCATATGACCTGGTCCGCAGCGTGGTCACCGTGCAGCTGGCCGCACCGTCGGACTCGCGACGGCAACATGACCTCGGCCAGAACGACGCGCTGCTTGGGTCGCTGCTGGACATGATCCCCACGCACAACTACACCCTTGTCTACACCACAAGTCCGCAGACCGCGGTCGACGAGGGCCGCGAGTATGCGATGGACTCGTCCGACATCCAGGAGTCGCTGCACCTGGATCTCAAGCGCGCCGTAGGATCTGCTGCTGGTGCTGCTGCTCGGAGCTCGTCGAAGGAGACGCTTGTCGATGGACCGTTGTTCCATCGATACCAGTTCTTCACGCCAGGTGCGTCTTCTCTTGGCCCCTGTTGTCTTTGTACTTGATTTTATACTGACCTGTGTGTGTGTGTGTGTGTGTGCGTGTCCTACAGGCATCTTCATGGGCTTCCTCGTGGGCTTTCTCCTCCTGCTGATCCTCTACGTCGCCATCTACGGCTTGGCGAGTCTCCAAGTCACATACGCGGCCTTTGATAAGGAGCAAGGGCAGCTGGCGCCAAAGAAGTTGCAATGAAAACGAGGAAGGATCGATGGGGACGATTGGTCTTGCCGTTTTTGTACCATTCACCGCTTGTATGACGAATAGAAGTGTCGCCCCGTCACAGAGCCACTGGGATTTGGTGGCATTCCCACTGGGATTGGATGCATCCCCACTAGGATTGGATGCATTCCCACTAGGATTGGATGCATTCCCACTGGGATTTGATGGCATTCCCACTAGGATTTGATGGCATTCCCACTGGGATTTGATGGCATTCACACTGGGATTTGATGGCATTCTCCGCCTTCGATACTATCAAGAGTTGGTGCATGCCGGGTTAACATTTAATGTTTTGTAGAGTTGTGGAAGATTATCTTGATCTTCTAGTAGACTTCTGCACCCCAAGCAGTTAAAGCACTTTTGTTTTACGGCCATGACGGACAGAAAGAGACAGGCGGGCGGGATCAGCATCACACTCAGTCACGCCGTCCAGCCCAGTGCAGCCACACCCAAGTCAAGGCGCACGTCCAATCAGAGCTCGTCGAGTGTCGAGCAAAATCGCCTTGGCCATTGTTGCCAGCGCCAGCCTGTCTGGCTGCCCCCTTGTCGTGGGGAAATTAGAAGCGTAAATGCTTCGCACGGCGCCCGCGAGTATCGCTCCACGCAAATCAAATCAAAGCAAAGGGTCGTAAATGGGCAGCGCTTGCACGGCACTACTCCTCTGGATTGTACATATGCTGATTCGCGATCTTGGTCATCTGGAACATGTGCACCCTGTCTGTCTTGAAGACGTCGCGCATGGCACTGTCGCATAAGATGTACCGCTTGTCGCTTTGATCCTGGAGGCTGTGCGCCTTGATATGGTTCCACAGCTGCTTGGTGACTTCGGGACGTGACAGCTGGACTGCTCCGCCCAAGAGCGCCGACAGCTGCGGTGACAGGTTGAGCGGTTTCTGCCGCCGTTAGTCAGGGTGCGTGGGGGGGGGACGCAGCAGACAGGCAACTTGCATTGAAGCCCGTGTTGCTCTTGGGCCTTTTGGGCTTGTCCTCGCCGCCGAGATCAGAGTCGTCCTCGGACCCGATCCGGTTCTTGGACTTCCTTGGGGTCCTCTTTTTCTTCTTTGCAGGCGCAGCCTTGCGGCTGTTGCCTCCTCTGGTCGGCCTGGCCAGCCGGTCCTCCTCGGCCTGCAGTCGCGCGGCAATGGCCGCATCGTCCTCGGCCTCGGCCTTCTGCTTCTTCTTGGGAGGCGCGCCATCGACCTCATTGGCCTCATCGGCGCCGACCTCAGAGAGATCATCGTCCTCGGCATCGCGCTTCACGGGCGACGACTCGAACGAGCGTGAATCAGCCGCCGACTCTTCCGACGACTTGTGGAAGCCGTTGGTGATGGGGGACTCGTGGCTGGCCGCGGTGACGTCTTGGCCCTCTATCGACGGCACCGGCTTCTCCGCGCCATTGGCTCGGGACTTTTGCTTGGCCTCAGCGACATCAAAGCGGGTGTCGATAAGATCATTGATTGCGCTCTGAAACCAAGTCAGCCGCGGTGACCGCCGCGTGGCCCATGCGTGCGCGCGCGCGCATTGTTTGCTACCTTGTGGGGAGTGATGTCGAACTCGACTTTGACTTGGATGCCTTTGCGGACCGCCTTGGCCGAGATGGTGGTCAGGTCGGCATCGGCGAGAATGTCGTCGATGATGGCAACGTACTTTGCCCGCACCTCATCCGGCACTGCCACCGTCAGACACCAGACACGCATATATGGTAGACAGACATGGAGAGGAGGGGGAGAACCAACTCACGCGACATCTCTGGGGAGAGGGGGCGGAAAGCGCTGTGGACCCAGTGGCTGTCGAGGTGGACTTGTGCCGGCTACAGCATCGACGGTGGCGCTGGCGGGAAAAGGCGGGCGGAGATAGAGAAGGAATCAGAGCAGACAACACTGCTGGAGGCCGGGCAACTGCTAGCTTACTCGTGCGATGGCTAGCAAAGCAAGAAGTCACGCCTGGAAGGCGTGTTTAAGGTGTAAGTTTGCGCGGAAAAGGAAACAACGAACAGCGAACAACGAACAGCGGACAAGGAACAGCGACAGTTAGTTCACTTGACAGATGCGACCCGCGCCGCGGCGCTACTGAAGTTTCCCTAAACGGTTAGGCGGCAGCGGCAGCGGCAGCGGCAGCGGCGGTGGCAGCCGTGTGGCCGACTCGCGTAGACGGCAGCTTAGCCGAGAACTGACTCACAGCAAAATCTTGGCAGACCCCCACCCACAAAATGCAGTCGGCGGCCTCGACGGCGCGCATGGTCGCCGCCTTCCAGTATCTCGCTGTCCACCCTGCACCGTCCAGCCAAGGCCAGGCCAGTCACCGGCGCCGGCACAGCTACAACCACTGCCACAGCTACTGCCACTGCCACTGCCACTGCCACTGCCACCGCCACCATGGCTCCTTCCTTCGACCGGCTATCCGACCACGACCTCCATGATGAGGACGAGGACGAAATCGACTTCAGCGACCTGCAGGAGCGCTACGATGTGCGCATGGAAGAGGGTCTCGACACATTCGTCGTCGTCGACGGCCTGCCCACCATCACGGAGGAGCAGAAGCCCAAGTTTTTCAAGTTTTTGATGAAGAGACTCAACTCGGTAGGCCAGATCAAGGATGGCAAGGACTCGATCTTCATGCCCATGAACGAATCGGGCTCGTCCGAAGGCTTTGCCTTTGTCGAATATCAGACGCCCGAGCAGGCGATTGCGGCAACAAAACAACTCCACCTGACGCCGCTCGACAAGAAGCACACGCTGCAAGTCAACAAGCTGACCGATGTGGAGAAGTTTGGCCGCGAGGGCCGCATTGACGACCACTACGTGGCGCCGGAAATCGAGCCCTTCGCCGACAAGGAGCATCTTCGCTCATGGCTGGGCGATGCCAACGCGCGCGACCAGTTCGTGGTCTTCCGAGGCGACAACGTCGGCGTCTTCTGGAACAACAAGAAGGAGCCGCCAGAGTCGGTTGTCAACCGCCCACACTGGACCCAGCTGTTTGTGAACTGGTCGCCCCAGGGCACCTTCCTCGCCAGCATCCACCAACAGGGCGTCCAGCTCTGGGGCGGGCCCTCCTTCTCACGCGTCTGCAAGCTGCCCCACCCCTTTGTCAGCCTGATTGAATTCTCGCCCAAGGAGAACTACGTCGTGACGTGGTCTCACCAACCCATCGTGGTTGAGGAAGGCAAGGGCCCGCTGTCGGCGGACGAGGACGGCCGGCACATCATCATCTGGGACATCAAGCACGGCAAGCCGCTGCGGTCCTTCCACGCCTTCGACCTGCCAGCGCCTCCCGGCGCGGACAACGCGGCGGTGCCGGCCAAAGCCAAGGTGCAGTGGCCGGCATTCAAGTGGTCTGCGGACGAAAGGTACGTGGCGCGCATGAAGCCGCAGGATAGCATCTCCATCTACGAACTGCCGCACATGAATCTGCTGGACAAACACTCGATCAAGATCGAGGGAATCATGGACTTTGAGTGGGCGCCCGACACGGCCAAGCGCGAGGGCGTCAAGACGTACGAGCAGCTGCTCTGCTACTGGACGCCCGAAATCGGCTCGAATCCGGCCAAGGTGGGCCTGATGTCGGTGCCGTCCAAGGAGATTGTGCGCACGCGCAACCTGTTCAACGTGACCGATGCCAAGCTTCACTGGCAGTCGGAGGGCAAGTTCATCTGCGTCAAGGTCGACCGGCACTCCAAGTCGAAGAAGTCGTTGGCCACCAACCTGGAAATCTTCCGCGTGCGCGAGAAGGGCGTGCCGGTCGAGGTTGTCGACTCGCTCAAGGACACGGTCATCAACTTCTCGTGGGAGCCCAAGGGCGACCGCTTCGTGCTCATCACCACCGGCGAAGCCGTGGCCGGGTCCAACGTGCTGCCCAAGACGGCAGTGCACTTCTTTGCACCCGAGAAGGTCAAGCCGCCGGCCGTGGGCGCCTTCAAACTGGTCAAGACGGTGGAGAAGAAGAACAGCAATGGGATTTACTGGTCGCCCAAGGGCCGCTTCGTCGTCATTGCCACCGTGTCCGTGCAGCAGCACTCGGACCTCGACTTCTACGACCTGGACTACGAAGGCGACCGCGCAGAGGACAACCACCTCAATGCCAACTTGATGCTGATGAACTCGGAGGAGCACTACGGCATGACGGACGTCGAGTGGGATCCTACCGGTCGGTATGTGGTCAGCTCGGCCTCGGTCTGGACCCATCAGGTAAGCCGCTCTCTCTCTCTCTCACTCTCATATCACTCACTCACTTACTCACTCTGTGTGTCTGTGTTCTGTCCATCTGTCCATCTATCTATCTGCTAGAGCAGCTCATTTGCTGACACCTTGCCCCTTGTTTGCTTCTAGATGGAAAACGGCTACCGCATCTGGACCTTCTCGGGCACGCTGCTGGCAGAGCACCCGACGGAGAAATTCAAGCAGCTGCACTGGCGGCCACGGCCGCCGACGCTGCTGTCGAAGGACGAGCAACGGACGATCCGTCGCAACCTGCGCGAGTACAGCAAGGAGTTTGACGAGATTGACAGAGAGATGGAGGAAGGCGCGGCCAAGGAGGTGATTGACGCGCGGCGGCGGCAGCTGGCCGAGTGGGTGGCATGGGTGCGCGAGGAGCAGGAGCTGGTGGAGGAGGAGCGCGAGGCCATGGGCCTACCGACCCACGCCACTGAGCAGGAGGAGATCAAGCGGGTGCGCAGTGCCGAGGAGGACGAGAAGGTGGTGGAGGAGGTGGTGGAGGAAGTCGTTGAAGAGAGCGAGGAGATTGTGGGCTGAGCGAGCCTGGTCTGAATACGGGGGAGGGCGAGAAGGTGGTGGAAGAGGTGGTTGAAGGCACCCAGGACATTGTGGGCTGAGCGAGCCCCGGTCAAGGGTGGAGTGGCCTGAATACAGAGGGGAGGGGGTCCGTGGAGGGCAGGACTGCAGACTGCAGCTACGATAGACTGCCGCTCAGACGTCGGCACACAAGGCATGGCAAGGCATAGCACGGCTTGGCAAGGCATGGCATGGGATACATCTTGCATCCGCTTGTTTTTTTTCTATGTATGATGATGATCAAGACCAGAACGCGGGGACAGGGAGTCAGACACTGTTTTGATACATTCTGAAAAGTTGGGATGCCTGAGTTAGGGTATTTGGGTTTTGTCATCCTCATTCTACGCTAGGCCGGTCATATCGTACAGAAAAAGAAAGCAGCAACAGTCATGCATCGCTGGTGTATTGATGATGGTGGTGTGTATTGATGATGATGGGGGTGATGACGGTGACGACGGTGATGATAGCCCTTTTAGTGACGATGGCCCTTTTGCCAATGATGGCCCTTTTGCCAACGATGGCCCTTTTGCTGACCACGGCCTTTTTGCTGACCACGGCCTTTTTTCTCCTCCACTATCAGACAGTTGCAGGAGTGTAGTTGCCGCCACGCTTGCGGTTGAAGGCGCGCTGGTCCTTCAGCCAGCGACGATAGCCGGCCAGGCTGCCGATCTTCTCGCCGTAAAAGTCGGGCACGGGGTTATTGGCGCCGGCGCCGCTGGGGTTGACGCGGTGCTTCTTGATGCGCTCGAAGAAGGTCTTCTCCTTGACGGTGAAGTCGGCCAGGCCCTTGCGGTGGACCAGCCGCCAGGCGCTGTTGCCCAGCACGGGGCCCAGCAGCCAGCCGAGGAAGGTGGCGGCGACGACGGCAATGCCGGTCGACACGATGGGGTCGGTGGGCACCAGCTTGAGGATGTTCTCGGCCTGGTCCTGGTGCTCGACGAGCGCGTACATCGTGCCCGTCGTCGAGACGAGCGCGCCAATGGCGGACGAGATCAGCGAGTAGCGACGGCGGGACGTGCGTAGCCGGAAGAACTTGTTCCAGTCCATGGCCTCGCGCGGCCAAGGGCTTGCTGGCCGTGCCGAAGCAGCAGCAGCAGCCGTCGATGACGATGGCGATGCTGATGCCGATACTGATGCTGATGCTGCGGCGGTAGTGGCGGTCGACGAGAAGGCATGGCGTGCTCCATGCAGCGAACTGGCCGCCAGCAAGGCCGATCCAGGTCGAGCAGCCAGCGACGACGGGCTGTGTTTGTACGCGGCATTCGACGGCAGCAAGAGTCGACGACAGCTGTGCTGCAGGCCCAGCGTCATGGGCAGCGGGGCCGCCATCGCGAGGATGTTGCGTGGGTGCTCGAGGCCGAGAGTGCACTTGTACCGCTATCGCGATCCGGGCCAGCTGCGTGGTGCGCGGGGAGTGGTGTGTTTAGGCCTTCCTCGACGCAAGCGAGGGCGCCGTGTGCTGTGCGTGTGTGGGTTCGTGCGTGTGTACGTATGTATGTGTATGTATGTATGTGTGTGTGTGTGTGTGTCTCAGTGGTGCAGCTGTGTGGAGTTGACCAATACGTACAAGCCGATCGAAGCCGACAAGCCACCAAGCCACCAAGTCATCCAGGAGCTCGCTGCTTAACTCAACTGACGCCTGGATGGTGTTTTTAGCTGCCGAGCGAAGCCCTGAAAGGCAGCCCAGCACCAAGCGGAAGCTGTCGGGGGGGGCGGGGATGGGGATAAGGGCACCCGCAGCCTAGCTGTTCCAAGTAACTGAGGCGTCGCAGGCAAAGCTGAACCCCTAGTTACGCCGACGGCCAGGCAGCCTCTTAGGCCCCATGTCGGGGTGGCGCCCGCTAACAGTGCTAGCCCGAAGACTATGGCAGTAAGCGGCCTGCGCCCCGGCTATTGGCGCTGTTAGCCACTGTTAAGCATTGCTCGCAGGCCTGGCCTGGGCCACTGACAGCCGGCGCCCAGCAGCTCCACTCGCGCACCCCGAAGGCCACACCCAATGGGCGCCTGAGCGCAAGCCTCAGTTATAATGGGGCCGCCGAATCCGCATGCTTCCAGCGGCGTCGCGGCCGTCATCAGGTTCTCCGATCCCAATCCTCACCAATCTCTCGCCAGACGACAGCCCCTCCTCTCCTCACCCTTCGCTCCATCGCCACATCGGTGGCCATTGTCGTCGTTGCCGCTGCCACTACCGCCGCAGACGCCGCCGCCGCCGCCTCCACCGTGCACATGCCCGGCCCATGACGCTGGCCGCACCTGCGCGAGTCTGCCGCCGCCCGCGCCAATGCCGAGGCCACGAAAGGCCGAGCTGGAGGGCAAGGAGGTGAAGAAGCGGTCGAGGAACGGCTGCTGGTGAGCTGCAGTCCGCTGCGCATCCCGCTGATTTAGTGCTGACCGTCGCCCGCAGGCCGTGCAAGTCGAGGAAAGTCAAATGGTGAGCGAGCCCCGGGCGGGCGGGCGGCCGCGGCGCCCGCACACACCATACACCACACACTGACGGCGACCAGCGGCGAGGAAAAGCCAGAGTGCCTCAACTGCACCCGCCAAGGCGAGGTGTGCGACTACAGCATCCGCCTCAACTGGGACGGCCGCAGCAAGCGCAAGGATGACGCCAAAGGCGGCACCACCACCACCACCACCACCACCACCATCAGCAACAGCAACAGCGGCGGCAGCAGCAGCAATGCCAAACGCAGCACCCACCCCAATACCATCCGCAATGCCGCCGGCGGCATCGGCGGCTTCGGCGGCTTCGGTGGCTTCGGCGGTCTCGGCGGCGCCGTCATCCTCTCGCCGCCTGAAGCGCCCACGTCGATGCCCGCTGCCGCGGTGCCGCCGCCGCCGCCGCCGGGCTCCAAGGGCGACATCCCAGCGCTCGCCACGGCCAATGCCTCCAACACGCCGCCGCCGGCCGCCATGGCCAACCTGCCGGCTCATGGCCAACCGGAGCCGGCGTTGCCGCCCATCTCCAACTTCCCCGGCACCTTCGCGCTGGGCGCCAGCGACTTCAACCCGGTCATGCTGGCCTCGTCCGGCTTCCGCACGCCGTCGTGGAACGAGCCCAGCTCGGTGCGGCACCGCGAATCTATCGCCGGGCCCATGATCGGCCCGCGCGGCTCCATCTCGATGCCGGCATACCCCTCGCCCTCGGACTCGATCTTCGGCGGCGCTGCGGCCTTCCACAACGGCGTGCACGACCTGTCGTCGATGCCGCCGCCGCTGCCCACGTCCGGCTCCGTCCACTTCCAGGACTCGGTGCCGTCGCCGTACAACAGCGCCAAGCGCCGGCGCCTGTCGCCGCAGTACGCCGACTCGACGGTGACCCACCCGACTTTGTTCCACAGCTTCATGTCTGGCATCAATGCCGGTGACAATGCTAATGGCCTTGGCGAGGCTGCAAGGGTCCATTTCCCCCCAGCCACTCCGACCTCCTACCCAGTCTGCCCGCCCAATCCACTGACGCCTGCGCCGTCGATACAGACCGACGACGACCGCCGCATCTCGGTGAGCTCGCTCCTGTCCGAAGAGCCGGAAGCGGTGTCGAAGAGGAGCTCGCGCAGCGATGGCGGCCCCACCTCGCACCCCATGGCCCACGAAGGAGGACCGTCCCGCCGGGGCTCGCTGCACCAGCGCATGATCTCCTACTCCGAGACCGAGCTGTACGGCCACGATCGCGGAGCCCCAGACCTTGACATCCCGCGCAACAACGATGCCAACGCCATCTCCGAGCAGACCCCGTCCGATCAGGGCGACTTTGGCTCCTGGCTCGAGACCAAGTTCGACGACCCCAGTTTTGGCTTCGGCACGGTCAGCCGCCAGCAGGTCTTTGCCGCCGGCGGCTACTATGCTTCGCCCGTGCCCATCAAGATCCCCCGCAAGCTGGAGCCTTTGCCAGTGACGCTGACGGAAAACCCGATGAATCTGCTCTATTTCCACCATTTTCTCAACCACACTGCCAAAATCCTCGTGCCTCACGACTGCCCGGAAAACCCGTTTAAGACGATCCTGCCCAAGAGTAGGTCTAGCATTGATTTGCTCCTCCCTGTCGTGCCTGATCGGTGCTCTCCTAACGCTGCCTAGTGGCCGTCCAGAATCCCAATCTGCTCAACCTGATGCTGGCCTATTCGGCCTCTCACCGCGCCCGCCTGCTGTCCCACCCTGAGCCCGCCAACCGCATTGCCGTGTGGGTGCGCGACGTGTTCCCGTCGCTGCGCCAGACGCTCGACAACGTGTCCAACACCAACGTGTCCAACGCCAATCTGGCCACGGCCATCATGCTCGCCTCGCTCGAAATCATCTCGCCCTCCTCCTTCGGCGTCTCCATCCCCTGGCAAGACCACCTCAGTGTGGCGCGCTCCATCATCCGCTCGCGCGGCGGTCCAAACTCGGTCTCCCGCAAAGACCCCGTCATGTTCTTCCTGACCCGGTGGATGGCCTATCTGGATGTCATGGGCTCGCTGTCCGGCGGCCGCAACGACGAGCCGCTGTTTGCGGGAAACTACTGGTCCTCCAACTGCGACTCGCCCAGCACCACGCCCGCCAAGGAACTCTCGCTCGACGACGAATCGCTGGAAGATGCAGACGACTACACCATCGACTGCCTCTTGGGTTTCACCACCAAATGCGTCTCCATCCTGGCCCAAGTCGCTCTCCTCGCCCGCGAATGCGAACCCCACCGCATCGACGCGGCAACGTCCAAGATCCGCGTCGACTGGCGGCCCGGTCCGGACATTGAAGCCCGAGCAGACAAGCTCAAGCGCGATCTCGAAGACGCAATGAATCACGAGCAGAGGAATTGCGTCCATCATTCTCCGCGCGAGACCAAAGCCAAGGCCCACCCCACTAGCGCACCGCCAGCACCGCTGCCAACACCCGCACCGCTGCCAATACCAGCACTGCTACCAACAGCGGCAGCGACATCGTCGCCGTCGTCATCGCAGCCGTCCGCTCCCAATACACTGCACTACCAGGAATACCCCGAGCGCCGGTACAGCGCGGTGCAGATGTCGGCCCAAGACGCCCGCGAGTCGCTCTCCACCAACTCGGCCTTCCACTACGCCGGCCTCGTGCACCTGCTCCGCCGCGTCCACAACCTGCCCCGCTCAGACCCGGCCATTCAATCGGCCGTGCGCTCCATCATCACCGTCCTCAGTTCCGTTCGTGTCGGCGGCAGCGCCGAGGCCTGCTGCTTATTTCCCACCATCACTGCCGGGTTAGAAGCTGAGGCCGATCTCGACCGCATGGAAGTCATCCGCCGCTTGAAAAAGGCCGAGCAGCTGGGCATGTGCCAGGTTGGCCGGGCCCGCCGCCTCATGGAGGAGAGTTGGCGCCGAGGCGAGAGCTGGGAGGAGATGCGCGGAGTAGAGGGCGCCTTTTTTGGCTAGGTGGGAGACACACACACACACATTCTCTCTCTCTCGCGCGCGCGCGCCTCTGTCTCTCTCTCGCGCGCGCCTCTGTCTCTCTCTCGCGCCTCTGTCTCTCTCTCGCGCCTCTGTCTCTCTCTCGCGCCTCTGTCTCTCTCTCGCGCCTCTGTCTCTCTCCCTCTCCCCCCCTGTTTTGCCTTGTGCTTCCGTTTTCTACGTCTTTCCCTTTGTTTGTTTTTCTGCTAAAGAGCGGGGGAAAATTGCATAATCTGGGGAGGGAGGCCTTTGTGTTTTACAATTCATTTTGCCAGCGAGCCAGCCATACCATTTGCTCATCTACTTTACAGAGTGTGTACCAACAAGCATTCAACTGACCTTTTCTCCACCGCTGTGTGGCTGGTTAATTGGTGGGGCCAGTGGGCGGACCAATTTGCTATGTTGTGTGTATAAATCTACCTACACGAGACAGAATGGCAAGCAGGTTGACTGGTCATATTTTACTTTCCTTTTTCATCCTGATCCCTTTTGTGGCATGAATCCAGCCAATAGCAGCCGCAAAATTTCGAATTTCTAGGCCCCGCCTACCCTACCCATATCTGGTACGTTCACGACCTACCGGGTAGCCTAGTAATTAAATTAGTTAGTAGTACAGTAGTAGGTTAATTAACATCTGCATTGGTGGCCTATATATAGACTTAAACTATTCGGTAGCGGAGAAAACCTTTGGTCATCAATTAATATCTTGACTAACTTACCCCACACCTTGACTTTTGTTCGAATTCGGAAATTCGGAAGTTCGGAAATTCGCAAAATGAGAAAAGAAATCTCCGTCCGAGCTCGGTAAAATTGATAAAAAGTTTGGGACCACGTTGACAGCTTGCTTCTCGGGTGCGAACACGAAAAGGGAAGCTTACCTCATCCTAGTAATCAAGCCCCGAAGATGAATGCGAAAAGGACGACAAAAGAAGAGGCTTGATTGAATTTACACATACACAACGTAGGTCATGTGCTCCAGAAAGAAACGAAAGAACGCACGATCGAACGATCAAACGATCGATCGATGATTGCCACTTCAGCTGCTGCTGTATGCAACTGCTGCAGCTGCAGCTGCGGCTAGTGCGGCTGACAGGGGCTGGCTTACTCGAAGAAAAGAGCGAGCAATCCAGTATTCTCACACCTACCATTACGTCTATCATCTATCTATCCTTTCTGTTCTTGTCAACTGTGGGTGAGACGACAGATCAGGCTGAAAAAAAAGAAAGAAACAATGACGTGTCCGTTACCCTCCTCTCCATCGGTTCCCCACCATCATGCGTGCTTCCCCTCCCAAGCTGCCTGTCGTGAGTAGGCACATGACATAATTTATTGGGTGTTTTCGGTTCTCTCGTTCCCTCTTTCCTTCTTTGTTCGTCTTCCTCTTTAATCACACCATTTTGCTACCGGCCCACATACTCCAGCCGGTAGATGTAGAGATAGACGGCGGAGGCACGAGATTCGTTAAAGAGACAAAGAAAAAAACGGTCATTATTTAGAACTACAGATCGTGATAGAACTGAAGAAAAAAAACAAGAAAAGAACTCGGATGCATCTCATGGCGGATGCTCCTTTTGAACATCTCCTGGTGGCGGTGGCGGATCCGGAGGCGTGGCCTCCGTCAAGCTGGGGAAAGGTTCGGTGCCTTCGTCGTCGTTATCCTCCTCCTGTTCTTCTTCTTCCTCTTCTTCCTCCCCCTCTTCTTCTCTTCGTATTTCAGCTGCTCTTACTGTTGTTACACCCAGGTAAGGCTTGATTTCCATTGTCGACAGCGTGAGGCCATCTATTGTCGAGAAGCCTGGTTCCTGGCCTTTCTGCACGGCTTCGAGGTGTTCGTCGTGCCCAGATGATGCGTCATGGGCCACCTCGCCGCTGGTGCTGCTGGGAGCATCCACAACTTCAAGGGTTTCGACTGATACGGCCAAGCGCTGGCTGGCAGCGAGGCTCTTCTGAGAGGCTGACCTGTCCATCTTGGTGCTCCTGTTTGATTTTGACGATACAGTCCGAGTCGACCTCCGAGACCTCAGCCGCTGTCGTCTTCTGCTCGAGCCCGTCCTGGCACTGAACTGGTCTTCTGACGTGCCTGACGTGCTGGTCGTTCTGCGGCCGAGCGTGATGGCAAACTCGTCGTCAATCTCTCGGGCGTCTTCCTCCTCGTCCGACAGAATCAGATCCCCGCGTGAGCTGAGCGAGTTGCTCGTCGAGCCCGAGTTTGCCGTCTCACTCCGGTCCCGTCGGTGGCCTTTGGGCTGTCCGGGACCGCCATCGTACTCTTCGTCTTCCCGCAACGGCTCCGTGTCAGCATCGACCTTTCTCAACCCACCCGGGTTCTCCTGCAGGTTGGCCGCCGACGGCCGGTACCGCAGCACGCGCTGCCCGATCCGCCACGGCAGACCCTCCAGGAATCCGAGGTAGGATGAGCCGGGGATGATAGTGGGATCCTGTCCCTGGTCTGCCGCCTTGCCCACCCCCTTTGGCCGCGCACGCGTGCCGTAGCTCATCGCTCGTTGCCGCTCCGGCTGTTTCTGCGACTGCATGCCTCTGCCCGCGAGTAGACCATCCAGCTCATCGTCTCCCCACGCCATCGTCCCCGCATTCTCTGCATCCTCATCCCAGTCGTCGTAAAAGTCAAAGAAGTTCTCCGCGCGGCCCCGTGACCGTTCCCTCGCCCGTCTGCGCCGGTAGTTGTCGCCACGGTGCAAGCAGGGCGCAGTACAGTCGTCCAAGCATGATTTGAAGCCGGCAAGGCAAGGGTCAATATACGCTTGCGTAAACGTGTAGATATTCTCCTGTGCAGCCTGATTCGCCGACTCAAAGTTGTGAGAGATGGCATTGAGCGTTTGCCGCAGCTCCGGATTCATCGCGTGCGCATTCCGGTGTGGCGGCGGCGGCGGCGGCGGCAGCAGCAGCAGCAGCAAGTGGAAAGGCCGGGTGGCCTCTTTGGCGCGGGGCTCAAATCGCCCACAAGTAGAGAGTGGAGAGAGGGTCTGTTACTCCATGTCAAGTCAGCGAAACTCTCCACCGGAGAGGTCCTTGACACTTCGCACGTGTGGTGCATAAGGCGGGACGTTGAACTTGAGCACGTGACCGTGTCCGCCAGGGGTGGGCCCGGTGGACTTGGCGCTGCCTAACTTTAAAGCCGCTTCCCCCTCCGCTCTTCTTTCCAACAACATCTCCCCGCCCCAGCGATGCACTACGTTCGCTTTCTCAGTCCGCCCAAGGTGGCAGAAGGCCCACGCGCTTCCCTGACTGTAAATGCTGTCCTGGCCGTGACAACTGATCTCGGCGATGACTTTTACCCACACGACTTGGCTCTTCGAGCGCGTGTGGTGGATGGGTTGCAGCACCAGAAAGTCCTCCAAAGCCAAGATTATCTGTGCCCCGGCTCTTCCCGTGCATTCAAGATCTCCCTGGCACTGCCTGGTAAGTATGCTTCGAGAGATGCCTGTGTGCATGTAGCTGTCGACAAGAGCGGCACGAGCATTGACGGCGGCCGTTTGCCCCAAGTTCTCGATGTATGGAGTACGCAATTCCATCTCACTGACAAACAGCGTGCTGAACCTCTGGTTGAGCGCCGGCTAACCATGCCCAACGGATCGGCACTGCGCGTGCTGGAGGAGACCGGTGATTCGATCGCGCGACACATCTGGGATGCCAGCCTAGGCTTCCTTCGCTTCTTTGCCCAGGTCTTGTCTACCACCGAAACGTCATCTGAACTCCAGCAGATGCTATCGCGCAAACCGAAGAGGCCTCTTCGTGTCATCGAGCTTGGAGCGGGATGTGGCATTGTCGGAATTGCTTTTGCGCAGTTGGTAAAGAGCGATGTCCTGCTGACCGATCTTGATGACGCTTTAGATATCCTCAACAGCAACATCCGCCTTGCGGCTCCTGCGGCAGGCTCACGTCTGGAGGCAATGGTGCTCGATTGGAGCGAGCGTTTGGCTAGTACGAGTACCCAATATGATCTCATTCTTGTCTCGGACTGCATCTACAATCCGGACAGCAGTGTGCATTTGGTAGAAACTCTCCAGCGACTGTCCAAGCAACGTCCGGTGCCATTGATCCTAGTTGGATACAAGCACCGCCACTACGCAGATCAGGTCTTTTTCGATCAAATGCGGCAAGCCAAATTCACTCCAATCGCGACAGGCGCCATTCAGCTCTCTCATTCCAAAGATGATGACGACCAGGCCGGTCCTGCAATCGAATTCTATGAATATCGTCTGCAGCCTTGACAATGCTCTGCAGGCGACTCATAAACCCCTTTTTGCTTGTGAATCGGCCTACGCCTTATGGCCACAAGGTCTCCTCAACTGTGCCATAAGGTCTTCTCAACCGTGCCACAAGGTCTTCTCAACCGTGCTACAAGGCTGTTCTCAACCGTGCCGCAAGGCAGCCGAATCGCTCAACGCCCGGAATAACTCCAGATCACGTGCTTAGCGCGATTGGTGTGGCGAATCAGAAGCTCTCACCCCTGGGCAGCAAGGCCACTCTTGGCGGCACTAGCGCTCATTGAATAGATCCAAAATTTCGAAAGTTTGGCCCACGGGATTCCGCACTAGACAAATATCTCATCACCGCCACGTTGGTTTTCCCGCACCATCGAACGTCAACTTCTCCTCTCGACCACTCAGACAGCTCTACGTTCAACAAGTCCTGCTGCCTTTGGCATTTCTGAAGGCACCAACACCACGGCCGCGACCTCGTTTTGCCTTCGCTCTCAAACTGCATCTGCACTCAAGCACCGCCACATTCTCAACACTCAACCCCCTCCTACTGAAGTTTACACCTTCCACGCAGCCTTTGCTTTTTGAGTTGTTGCAAGAACCTACCCAGACTTCTCCTCAACTCCAGCTGCCGCATAGGACCACTCTCGAGATTCTTCCTCCTCCCGAGGAAGGGTCGCAGAGGCAAGGTCCCCAACGCTGCATTGGGGCAGACCTTAAACCCCCCTAACACGTGTGTGACGGCAAGGAAACTTTATTCATCCAACGGGTTGCTGTATGGTAATGGCACCTTCGGCCATCGTCAATATTAACGAAAGCCCTGTTTTTCACGAGAAAATCAATCTCATTCGTGATCATTATGGCGACGATAAGGCCGATGCAACAGGTCTCGCCTCCAAAAGCCTGATTCAGAAAGTGCTGAAGGAGCACATTGCTCAAATCAATGTCGACACGTGTGAGCCCGGAGAGGAGGATGCATTCTATGTCGCCGATCTCGGTGAGGTCTACCGCCAGCATCTCCGTTGGAAAATGAATCTTGGCAGAGTCAAGCCATTCTACGGTATGTCTATTCTATTGGCGACTTGCATACACATTCTAACCTCCTTCTAGCCGTCAAGTGCAACCCGGACACGGAAGTGTTGCGGTTGTTGGGAAAGTTGGGCACGGGTTTTGATTGTGCGTCCAAGGCAGAGATTGACCTAGTGCTTGGGCTTGGCATTGCACCTTGTCGAATCATCTATGCTCAGCCTTGCAAGACCAAGTCGTACCTTCGCCATGCTCGCGCAGTCGGCGTCAGAATGATGACATTCGACAATTCAGACGAGTTGCTAAAGATCAAGGACTGCTATCCTGAAGCTGAATTGGTGCTTCGCATCTTGACTGATGACTCTGCAAGCCTGTGCCGACTCAGCGCTAAATATGGGGCCAGCCTTGCCGATGCCATCGACTTGCTGCGCATGGCTCGAGATTTGAACTTGAATCTCGTTGGACTCAGCTTCCACGTCGGCTCCGGTGCCAGCGATCCCCGTGCCTTCCGCACATCCGTGGCAGAAGCTCGAGCCGTCTTCGACGAGGCTGAGGCCTTGGGCTTTGCCCTCAACATACTCGATGTTGGCGGCGGCTTCGTTGACGAGACGTTTGAAATGTTTGCAGCCACGCTCAATCAAGCCTTGGAAGACTATTTCCCCGGTGATGTTCGCATCATTGGAGAGCCCGGCCGCTACTACGCCTCGAACGCGTTCACTCTGGCAACGAATGTCATTGCTCGGCGCCAAGTCCGCGACCCAGCGTCTCACGAGGAGGCAGCATACATGTTGTATCTCAACGACGGCATCTACGGCAACTTCTCCAATATCATCTTTGACCACCAACATCCTGTCCCCCAAGTGCTGTACACGGCATCCGAGACCGAGAAGATGACTGAATACTCCGTCTGGGGTCCAACCTGTGATGGAATCGACGTCATCACCGATTGCCACTTCTTGCCCGCCGAGCTCAATGTGGGTGACTGGCTGTTCTTCGAGAACATGGGAGCGTACACCAAATGCTCGGCCACGAGATTCAACGGCTTCACAGACAACCATCAAGTCATCTACATCTCCAGCGAGCCAGGCGCTTCTGAATTGCTTGGCTACTCGAGCTAGAATCATGGCATACGCTCGTAATCCCCCCCCCCGTCTTCCCAGCGATTGGCTGGAGATGCAGTCTCATGGCACAGTGTGTTTTTCGCACGCTCATTTGCCCGACGTGCGGATTGATGGCTCCATTTGGAGCACAGCGGACCTGGTCACTCGTTGATACACGCTCATTCACTACATAGAAACGCTTTACATAACATGGAATAACTTTCATCCTCCACGTTGCTGTGTCTGATTGCCCAGATTCAGGGGATTCAGCCCTGTTATTGTCGCACACCTGCATCAAACCCATACCTGCATCAAACCCCCACCAGGAGCTAATTAGACCAATCCTCTTCCCTCCTCCCCCTTCCCTTTTGCCTTCGGTCACACCGGCTTCTCAGCAACGGCTTCCCGTAATTAATCGGCAGGCGGGCTTTGCTTCGATTGCCGTACGACAAGCTTTACATCGTCTACTATTTATCTCACCTTGGCGGCTCGGCAGATGGAAGTCTGGGGTCGGTGCTATGGCGGGGGCTGATCGAAGCGGAGAGCTATGGGCAGCAGCGCTGGCGGGGGTCAGAACACCGGGCCGAGCACGCAAGGTGTCCGACTACTTCCGCTGCCGTGGTTCAGCTCCCAAGGAGCGCGCGCCAAGGCATGGCAGCTGATCTAACTGGATGCCCTCCCGCAGTGGGGTCGCGGGGCTGGATGCTACTCGGCAATCATCCCACGCCCGCGGTCCTCTGATCGGAGATTCCGAGTTAATCTGTTCCATGTTAATGCTCAGGCTTCACTCCCAGTGGTACACCCATCAGTCATTACCGTGTCACATCATCGTCATCCAAGACTCCTTCCCCGAATCAAAATTCAGCTTGACTTGCCTTCAGATCGTGCACCCCACCTTGCCAGTAAACCCTCGCACCTGAGCACCAGCGACTCTCATTTTCACAAATACCCAGCTAACTCCTTCAAAATTTCTTCCTCAACTTTTACCGATCCCACTTACGCTCATTACCTCGCGGGAACGCAACCACGCTTACAGAAGACCAGTCACAACAGCCGAAGAAGCAGAGACAGCACAGTCAGGATGGATAAGATTGCAGGTACCCTTAATTCCTTGGCTGGTGGCCAGGGCCAGCAGGGAAAGGAAGGAGGCAATATCCTCAGCGGCTTGGGCGATAAGCTCAACAGCGCTGCCGGCGGTGGAAAGGAGAGCGAGAAGAACGAGGACTTGCTCGACAAAGGTGTGTCACATTTCCATGTCATTAACTGACCACACACCACCACATTCACTCCTTCGAGTCACGTTCCAGCCAACCAGCCTTCACTCTGTGATGAAATCGAGTGACTGATCCCACAAGCGGTCAAAGCCCCTTGTTATTTTTACACCACATTTACTTCCCACACAACACCACATTCACATCTTCCTCTCTCAGCTCATCCCAAGTGCTAACATCCAAAACAGGCGTGGACCTGGTTCAAGAGCATGTCCTCCACCAAGGGAAGCAGGACAATGAGTCCGCCATTGAGCAGGCCAAAGATGAACAGATTTCCGACTTCATCCGAGACAAATACAAGAGCGTGACGGGCTCGGACATTCCTATCCAGGACAAGCCAACAAAGCTTGGTTGAGTGGGAGCAGAGCGGACCAAGTGTGAGCATGGATTGGTGACAGTATGTAAGCACTTGCGTGCGGCCTGTTTCGGGAGGAGACGGATGTAGTACGAGGTCAGTCTCATTGAGGAGTCAGACGACGACAACGACAACGACGACAACGACGACAGCGACAGCGGTATCAACACGGTCAACCCTTTTTTACGGCGAAAAAAAAGACCTAGAGTAGTGGTTATTAAGATACACGTACTTTTGAATGTATGAAGCCTCGGATCTACCACAACAACAATGACAACCACATCCATGATCCCAAAATGGCCACTTGGTTACTCAGCCGGTACCATGGCACCTCTCTGTTTGACGATTAACACGCAACCAGCCGAGCGAGGCGTGCCTCAGTCCGCTTCCTGTGTTTGGCATACGGGTATGTACGTAAGACGAGTAACTTACGCCTGCCAGTTCTGAGCTCGAGTTCACTTGACCAGCGTCCCCGAAGCGTAGGGGAGACAGCTCCAGCCAAAATGCGTGTCCAGCTGAGCCTCAGCCCAGCCGCTAGCGCCGACGTCTTCGTCTTCATCTTTGTTGTTGTTAATGTGTCTCGGAGCATTGACCAGCACCTGGGCCGTGCTGCGGGTGAGATGGCAGTTTCCAACGAAGAAGGTCCAGCCCAGCAGCGAGTAGACAGTCTGCAGGGCCCTAGCCAGCAGACTCCCCTTGGTGGTGCGCCAGGGATTGACGACGTGCTCGCAGAACAGCAGTTTCCCGCCCGGCTTGAGCAAGCGGTACAGCGTGTCGCACGTCTCCTCGACATTCTCCACGCTGCAGAGCACGCGCACGCAGATTATGGTGTCGAATACTCCTTCTTGGCCTTGGCTGCTGCTGCTTCTACCACTACCACTACTAACACCACCACCGCCACCACCACCACTACTACTACCACCAGTACTGCTGCTGCTACTCGCTTTGGTCGTGGGCGGCGGCGGAAGGAGGCCGGCCTTGTTCAAGCCAGCCAGGAGGCTGTGTTTCTCCGCGCTGGCGGCGACGATCTCGTACTTGTCCTCGCCAAAGCCCGATGCCCGTGCGTTCGCGCGTAGGGCCTTGTGCAAGGGGATGCAGGGCTCGGCGCCGTAGACCTTGGTGATCTGCTTCCGTGCCGGCTTCAGGTTCTGGATCTGGTCGCCGCTGCCGGGGCCGAGTTCGAGGACGACGCCCTCGGCGGATGGTAGAAGCTGGGAGATTATCGCTGCAGAGCCCTCGAGTGGCTGGTTTGGGTCTCGGGGAGCTGGTTGATATTATTTTTTGTTTTCAATCTCTTGGATTTTCTATTTCTATGTCTTTTTCTTTTTGTTTTGTTTTCTCCAAACGGGTGTGCCAAATATTAGGCAAATGTTGAGATGGCAGTCGACTTACGAGTGATCCAATCCCAGAACTGAGCAAAAGCGTCATCGCGAACATCAGACAGATGTCTTTCCCGCCGGATGAGGGCGTCGATCAAGGTCAACACGAAGGCTATATCCACCATGTCAATAGGTACTCTACTCAAAGTAATCATGGCTGCCAAGAGGCACCCACGAGCTTTGCGTGCTGTTCTCACATTTGACGGCCAAAGACAGCAAGATGGCCGGGTCGATGAGCCCTTGGATCCGCTGTTGTTTTGTTGGCGATGCCATGATGACGATTGGGAAGTAAGGAAGGAAGCGAGCTCTGATCGAGCCTTCTACACACCTATTCACCTTTTTGGTCGCCGCTTAAGTCCGTGAGCGGGTCACAAGGCGCGCGCAATTACCTATCATGGTAATAATCCAGGCCGAATACGATGGCCATCGCGGCCGTCCGGAGGGGCTCTGTTCGAATGGTACATTCCTTACTGTATTATGTTGCCTGTACGAATGAATGAGTGAGCTTGCTCGTACGAATGAGTTAGCTTGCTTGGACGAATGAAATAAAAGAGCATGTATTGGTAACGTAAATTATAGTAAGTTTAACTTGCTGAGGTACAGGTACCCGCTGTATTGTAACACCAAATATTAAGTTACAGTATATACTGTATTGCCGTAGCCTCGGCTAGACAGACAGATACGTTCCCCAAACCGAGTACTCCAAGTGACTTGTCTTGTTCACAACCACTCCTTAACAGTTACCCGCTTTCAACACAGGCAAATCACAGGGAATCAAAATGGCCAAATCGAAGATTACGCTGTACGTGGACATCGTGTCGCCATTCGCTTACCTGGGCTACTACGTGCTGCGGCACCATCCCGTCTTCCAAGGGGTCGAAGTGACATACGTGCCCATCCTGCTCGGGGGCCTAATGAAGGCGTGCAACAACACGCCGCCAATCCAGATCAAAAACAAAGACAAGTGGATCGGCGCGGAGCGGCTGCGGTGGGCGCAGCAGTTCAACATCCCCGTTACCAAGGAGGTGCCCGTGGGTTTTCCCATGCCGACGCTGGCGGCGATGCGAGCCCTGTCATACGTGCAGATCAAGTACCCCGAGCAGCTGGCCGGGTGTTTGGATGCCCTGTTTGAGAGCTACTGGGTCAATGCGAATGCCGAGGTGGGCAAGCCCGAGGGGATTCGGGCCGTATTGGAGAAGGCGTTGGGTGCGGCGAAGGCGGACGAGGTGGTGCTGCAGGGAGCGGCCAGTCCGGAGGCGAAGAAGCGTTTGGTTGAGAATACGGATGAGAGTTTCAATGTTGGTGCGTTTGGATTGCCCTGGTTTCAGTGCACGAATGAGAAGGGCGAGGTGCAGGGCTTCTGGGGCTTCGACCATCTCGGCCAAGTCATCCGTTTTCTCGGCCTCGACAAAGGCAACGATGCTGGCCTCAGGGCCTTGCTGTAATGAAATAAGTCTCACCGGCACCGACGATTCTGGCCTTGCTATAATGAATGAGTCTCACTAGCACCGACGATTCTGGCCTTGCTATAATGAATGAGTCTCATCGGCACCGATGATTCTGGCCTTGCTGTAATGGAATGAGTCTCACCGGCACCGACGATTCTGGCCTGATATGGCGCAGCAATATTGCCCTCCATGGAATGTCTGTAAATGCCTTGAGAAGAGCTAGCGTTAGCCTGGTATATCTGGATTCAGAGCATTACCGTCTATCTCTCACACGCCGTTCATTCGCTGGCTTAGTAGTCATGTTCTTCGGCTTCATCTAAGTCGAGCTCCATGTTGACTCCAGCAACAGAAGTCAAATCATCGCTTGGCACTGCGGCACTGCCCGCGTCAGAGCCATAGGCCTGAGTTAGCTCAGTGCCACTTGCATTCGGCTCTCGGTCCTCTTGATCCTCGTGGTGAGCGCATGCCCTCATCTCCGCCTCAATCGCACTCAGCCTTACAACGAACTCGTCTTGCAAGTTCTTCAACCAAACTCTCGTCTCGTCCTTGCTTCGGCCCGCCCTCATACTCTCACGTGCTTGCTCAAGCTGTTCCCTCAGGGCGAGCACCAACTTTCGTCTGCGGGCGATTGCTAGAGCTTTCCCATTGCGGCTTCTCCTGTCACTGCGTTCATTAAGCTGTGCAGAGACGCCTTCAGCGGTCTCGATGACGTCGTGTGGCAAGTTCATGGCCTTGGCTAGAGCAACTCCGTATTGCTTGGTCTCTTCGGGCCCGCCAGATATCTTGTAGCTCATCTTGACCAGACTCCTATCATGGCTCATGTCAACAGAGAGGTGTAAATTGACTACTCCTGCTCGCTCAGCAAGGATGTGCGGCAGCTCGTGAAAATGAGTGACAAACCAAACGTAGGCTTTCGATTCAATGAGTGCTTCAGCAATAGCAATTGCAATGGCAAGGCCGTCTGCTGTCGAAGTGCCACGGCCGAGTTCGTCGACAATGATGAGCGACCGTGGCTCGACATTGCGGAGAATGAAGGCAGTCTCTCGCATCTATGAGGCAAATGTGCTGACATTTGATTCGATAGGACTGCCTGTCGAGATCCTGGCAAAGAGCTGGTGGAAGATTGGATATGACGCATACTCGCATGGAAGGAAGCAGCCGACTTAGGCAGTGATGGACAGTAAGGCCACAGATCTAATGTAGGTAGACCTTCCCGACATGTTGGCGCCAGTGACGATCTGGAAGCGATTCTGTGGCGTGGCGTAAACATCATTGGGGATTAATCTAGAAGACGAATGCAGGGTCTTTGAAAGGATGGGGTGCCGAGCAGACTTCAGAGCCAGGGTGTCGGGTGTGAATTCTGGCTTAGCGCGGTAGTCGTGGGCTATACTCAGCTGTGCCCAACCGGCGAGCATGTCAAGGAGGGCAATACATTCGGAGATCCTGAACAGCGGCTCGACCTCTGTACGCACGGCCTCAATGAGCGTCTGGATTGAACAGTCGGACAAGGAAATGACGTCGGCATGGGCATCACGAATCTTTTGGTTCAGCTTGAGCAGAGGCAGGGTGGTGAACTCGATGAATTTTTTGCGCCGGACTTGATGGACAAACTCTGGTGGGATCGGGCGATTGGAATCGAACTCGGAGGCAGGGGTACGCAAATAGTACTGCCGTGCTGGATCGTAACGAAAGTCCAGGACGAGACCGTGCTCAACTGCGGCGTTGTGGGATGCTACTCAGCTCAAGGCAGGCACACTCGTCATACCATTCAACTCCTCTACTAGAGCAAAGACATGGTCATTAATCTCCTTGTAGGAAGTCCTGGCAACGTCGAGGAAGCAGTTTGTCCCGGCTCGGACGGCATAGACGCGCTGATTCCGCAGCTCAGGAGCTTGTTTGGCATAGCCGACATCCTCGTTGATTGCGTGTTTGATCAGATTTGCGACCTCGATGTAGTTCTGTGGTGAGCAGAAGCATTGTATTTGCTGCAGCTCTGCACTAGTGGCACCCACGAGAGCCTGCCAGACTGGGTGGATGGAGTCAACGAAGGTCTTTAGGATCAGGATAGTATTAATCGATTGCTCCATGTAGGGGAAGTCCAGTTTGGTGGGTAGTTGAATGAGCTAGGACTAGTGAGCCCTGCACATGGCTCAAGGCCAGGGTGTATATACTTACAGCACAGAGGCATCTATCGGTGTCGACGAAGTTCTCAAGAGCTGGAGGGGGTTAGGCCGATCCGGCCAAAATATTATAACGCACCTGTACGGACGGCGAGCAAGATATGTGGATTAGCAACCAAGTCTCCTACGGCGTCATGGCGCTGTTATATCTTGCCAGCGTCAGTGGAGGGCTGTAAGACGCTGCTGCGAAGCATGCGTGCGCCCATCTTGGTCTCAGTGCGGTTGAGCAGGCCAAAAAGCGAGTTAGGCGACTTGACGTCTTGGGGATTTTGAACCAGCTCAAGAGGGGCTATGGTGGACAGATCCATCATCATTGAACCCTCGGACGGTTCGAAGTGGATTCGCAATAGTTGGGGGGCAAAAGCCCTGCCTAGACTCAACTCGATGCATTTCATTGCCTAGGAAAATCAGTATTGGGGCGGGAGAACGACTACAACATACTGCGCCAAAGCAGCAAGTCGCATAGTAGTTGACTTCGAGTGACATCTTCAGAGCATCGAGGTCAGCGGGCACGGACAGGCGTTCGACATATTCATGGCCGGTGCTCTCAGGCCAATATCGACGGTCGATGTTGGTCATCCGAGCACCGGCGGCCTCTAAATCAGCAGTTTCGGCGACAACGGAGATCAATTTCGATTCTGCTGCAGCAGTGGACGTGAAGATGATTTCGGTCGGGCTGAAGACCTTGATCTTCACTAAAATTGCCCATCTTCCTCTATCAACGACAGAATGTCCAAGATTGCGGCCCAGAGACGCCACAATGCCCTCGAAGACGACATTGCCGCCGGGTCAGGCCGCCGAGATGGGCGCAGTCGATGCAAACGTCGCAGCTGGTTTGGAGCCGGTGCCGTCTGCATATGGCGACGCTGGCAGCTCATGGCCTGGAAGATGATCACAACAAAAACAACAATAACGATGACGACGACAAAGCTCACAGGCTCGCGCATAGGTCTGGGTATCAGTGAATTGGCAGAGAACGGCTTCAGCGGTAGTGAGATCGATTGACAAAGAACAAGGCAACAAGAGGGCTGATGCCACGGGCTTCAGTAAGAGCGCAATGATGTCGACGTCTGCGTAGCCCGTCGAGGTCGCCGCTGTCCTCGGTCGTGACGTGCGGGTACATGGACGAGACATGGCTGCATCGGGCTGGCTCCGACGCCGGCTGGAAGCATTCTGGGGTCTGGACCGGGAAGACTTGTCTGCAATTGTCACATGAATTTCACCGGCTGGCAGACAGCCTTACGATGGAGTAGAAGAGAGCAAGTCGACAGGCCTCGAAGCATGCTTACCTAAGCAGCCTACCTAAGGATGTCTACCTAGTAAAGATGAGGCCTACCAAAGCCTGCTTATGGAACGGGTGTCTGTGCCAAGAGCCGCTAGCGGATTTCAAATCCGGGCGATCTCTCCAGTCTAACTTTTTTTTGACTGCGGCTGCGGCGGGCGCGCCGACTGGCAAATGTCGAGGCCTCCAAGCGGCAACCAAGAGTAGAGGAGCGGCGCGAGACATAGAATGGCGACTCTCGTTCCACCACCGAGCAAGCGCCAGAAGCTTGCGCAGGCCGAGCGCGCCCAATCCGCAGCCGAGGCGGCGCGAATCCCCGACACACTGGGCACCGTGAGGCTCCAGTTTGTGGACCAGAGCACGGGCAAGACGACAGGCTCGTCAGTGGCAGTGCCGGTTAAAGATGCGACGGTGCGGAATCTGGAAACCCTGCTCAATTCGCTGCAAGGCAACGAAGCCGGCGAAAGGCTGCCCTACCGCTTCTTCTTCCACAACGAGCGCGCGGCCGACGGCGAGGTGGTCGACGTGCACACCGATCTGTATTCGTCGGTGCTCAAACCGGGACTGAAGAGCACGGAAGACATCATCGTCCTGCAATATGTCCCGCAGGCGGTGTTCCGGGTACGGCCAGTTTCCAGATGTTCGGCTTCAATCGCCGGGCACGGGGAAGCAATCCTGGCCACGGCCTTTTCGCCCGCGACCTCGTCCAGAGTGGCGACAGGCAGTGGAGACAACTGCGCGCGAATATGGGACACCGACACAGGCACGCCGCTGCATACACTCAAGGGCCACACCGGCTGGGTACTGGTGGTTTCGTGGTCGCCAGACGGGAAGCTGCTGGCAACGGGCAGCATGGACAACACCGTGCGTCTGTGGGACCCGCAAACGGGAGAAGCACTCGGGGGAGGGCTGAAGGGCCACACCAAGTGGATCACCAGCCTGGCATGGGAACCATTTCACGCGCAAGCACCAGGCAAGCCGCGGTTGGCGTCGGCGTCCAAGGACGGCACAGTGCGCATATGGGACGTGCCGCTGCGGCGAATCGAGCAGACGCTGTCGGGGCACAAAAGCTCGGTGTCGTGCGTGCGCTGGGGCGGGCGCCACCGCATCTTCACCTCGTCACAGGACAAGACGATCAAGGTGTGGAACAGCAGTTCGTGGAAGTGCCTGCACACGCTGTCCTCGCACGTGCACTGGGTCAACCACCTCGCGCTGTCGTCCGAGTTCACGCTGCGCACCGCCTACCACGACCACACGGGCCGGGTGGGCGAGTCGGCGGAAGAACGGGTGGCCAGGGCAAGGCAGCGCTACGAGCAGGGCGCACTGCAGGACGGGGTGGTGGTGGAGCGGCTGCTGTCGGCGTCCGACGACAACACCATCTTCCTGTGGGACGTGTCGGCCATGGACGACAGTTCGAAAGCGGCGGCGGTCAAGCCGCTGGCGCGGCTGATGGGCCACCAGAAACAGGTGCTGCACGTGTCCTTCTCGCCCGACGGGCTGTACATTGCGTCGGCCTCGTTCGACAACAGCGTCAAGCTGTGGAATGGGCGCGACGGCAAGTTTGTCACCACGCTGCGCGGCCACGTGGGCGCCGTGTATATGGTGGCGTGGTCGGCCGATTCGCGCTTGGTGGCGTCGGCGTCCAAGGACTGCACGGTCAAGGTGTGGGACGTGCGCAGTGGCAAGTTGAAGGAGGACCTGCCGGGCCACAAGGACGAAGTCTTTGCGCTGGATTGGAGCCAGGACGGGCGGTGTGTCGTGAGTGGGGGCAAGGACAGGACGGTGAAGCTGTGGAAGCACTAGACTGACGGACTGACGGACTGTTGACTGTGCCGTGCTTGTTTGACGAGCATCAGTCCAGCGTCGGATGCCTCGGCCTGAGGCAGGGGTTTTGTGGACGAAGACGAGCGAGCTTGTTATCCTACTCGGCGAGCTTGCTATCCTACTCGGCCAGCATGTTATCCTACGTATTATCCTACTCGGCCAGCTTGGTATCCTACTTATTATCCTACTAGGCCAGCTTATTGTCCTAGGCCACAAGGATGGGACAGGGGGCGAAAGAGACGGGAACGAGATTTGAAGCGTGCTATGTGCATTGGTACAAAAGACGACTCTTCCCAGGGCTGTCCCCACTCTATGAGACGGCCCTCTCCATCCACGCCTTCTCCTGCCTCTGTTGCTTTTCCTCACCTGGGCGTTCTCGCCTCTGGCGGCGGGCTAGTTCGTCGTCAGCATGCACCACTCAAATCTCGAGCAGTTCTGGGGTCAGCAACAGGCGCGTGACTTACTTGTAAACAAGCTTTCTGGTCTTCATCGGAGCCCACTTGTACCTCTTGACCCAGACGGACAGGGCGAAGAGAGCGGTGGTGAGGACCAAAGCTTTGAAGCCCATCTTCTTACGGTCGTCGGCCTCGGGCTCAGCAGTCCAGTTGAGGAATTCAACCACATCCTTGGCCATCTGCGACGTGGTGGCCGGCGTGCCATCCTCGTACTCGACCAGGCCGTCAAACAAGACGCGAGCCATGGCGATGCCGGTACCGGGGAAGTAGGGATTGAAGTTGAGGCCAGACTGAACAGACGCACCCGCAGGCGCATCTTCGGGGTAGCCGGTCAGCAGAGAGAAGACGTAGTTGCATCCACCGTGTCGCGCCTTGATGATGAGAGATAGATCAGGTGGGAGCGCGCCGTTGTTGGCCGCTCGCGCAGCCTCATCGTTCTTGTACGGCGCAGGAAGGTAGTCCGACAGCTTGCCCGGCCGCTTCTCAATCTCGCCCTCGTCGTTGGGCTCCGTGTCGTACTCGTTCTCCTCCGCGAATGCCTTGGCCTCGTCCACCGTGAGGAGCGTGCCGACCAGCTCACGGTAGGGGATTCGCTTGAGCGAGTGGCAGGCCGCACACACCTCGCGATAGACGTGGAAGCCTCTTCGCAGCGCCGCGTGGTCGTATGTCTTGTTCCACTTGACGTGCTCCCACGGGTATTGCGTCGGGTGCAGACTGGGGGGCTGTTTAGCTGGAGCAAGAGAGCAGAGGAGCAAGGGAGCAGGGGAGCAAGGGGGGTAGGGGGTAGGGAGGGGGGTTTAGAGCCGGAGTGGCAGAACAACGCACCCTTCCTCAGCAGGCGTCATGGCAAACGCCTCCTGGCCATATAACGTGTAGTACCATGCTGCAGAGCCAATGGCAGCCGCCGTCGCACCTGCAGCCGTGGCGGTCAGGTAGAAGGGAGGAGCCGAGGATTCGGACGAGGTGGACGAAGCTCTCTATCTCGTGAAGCCAGCTCACGTCAGTCTCATTCATCCCTCACAGCCGTCGCCTTGCACCACAAGGGGCGCAGGCGGGCGCAGGCGGGCGCAGGCAGGTGCAGGCAGGTGCAGGCTGGCCCAGGCTGCACAGGTCTGGGTCGCTCCTGCCGTGTGGGAGTGCACATGCCGCGATTGGGGCGAGTGAACGTACCGATGTAGCTCTTTTCACAAGCTGGCGGCCAGCTAACCGCGCAGTGCGGAAGGCCGAGCCGGCATTGTGCAACATCGTGCCAAGGAGTCCGGGCGGACCTCGACAAGACCTGCGCTGTGCCGGAGGAGACGGGGGCCAAGCGAGGAGGGGGAGGGGGTGGTGCTGGTGTGGGCGGAAGGCAGGTTCGTGGCAGGAGCAATGGGAACGGCCGAAGCTGCGTTCCCAGGGAAAGAGAATAACTGCACGCTGATTGGCTGGTGGCTGGCTTGGCACGGCCCGCGAGCAGCCGCTGAAAGAGGCATCTTTGCCGAGAGCCACCGCCAAGGATCGCGTCCCGGGTGTTGCCGCGCGGTTGCCGCAGTTATCATCGCTGTCGCTGTCCGCTGTCCGCTGTCGCTGTCGCCGTCGCCGTCGCCGTCGCCGCCGCCGCCGAGTCTTGCACAATCCCTTCGGCTCGTCTCGGCTAGCAGCATGCGAGCGGCCAATGCAATCGCCCATCATGCCCGCCATGTCCCTCTCCTCCTTCCTCGCGGCCGGCAATGGCAGCAATAATCATAATAATAGCACGCCGCCCACGCTGCCGATCAAATGGACCGACCAGTTCCTCAAAGACAACCAGCGCGACTTCTGGGTGCAGATGGTCATCTCTGTCGCCTTCGGATCGACTGCCTTCCTGGCCTTCTGCCTCCTGCGCCCCCGCTGGTCGACGCTCTACCTGGCACGCCACAAGCAGTCGGGTGCCGCGTCTCGCCTGCCGGAGCTGCCCGATAGTCTGTTTGGCTGGATCCCTGTTGTCTACGGCATTTCGCAGGACGAAGTCCTTGCCTCGGCCGGCCTCGACGCCTACGCCTTCTTGGCCTTCTTCCGCTACGCCACCAAGTACCTGGTTGTCACCCTCTTCTTCTGCATCACCATCATCCTGCCCGTCAATGCCCGCTACACCGGCGAGTTGCCCTTCTACTGGCCCGGCCAGAACGTGTCTGAACCAGACCAGGTCTGGGCTTTCGCAGCAAGAGCAGCAGCAGCAGCAGCAACAGCAACAGCAGCAGCGTTGCCACTCGGCGACGAAGAGCCTCACAAGCCAGACAAGAAGCACAAAGGCTACCTGTGGATGTACACCGGCTTTGCATATCTCTTCACCCTTGTGGCCATCTATCTGCTGATCCAGGAAACCCGGCGCATCATCAGGATCCGGCAGGCCTGTTTGGGCAGTCAGTCCACCACCACCGACCGTACTCTTCGCCTTTCCGGCATCCCCGTCAACATGAGGTCGGAGCACCGCATCCGAGACTTTATTGAGGACCTGGAGATTGGCAAAGTCCACAGTGTGGCCCTGTGCCAGGATTCGCGCAAGCTGGACGAGCTCATGGACCAGCGAAAGCGCTGTCTGGGCCGCCTCGAAGCCGCGTGGACGCAGTACATTGGCCAGCAGCACTCCCCACGACAAGCCCATCGCGAGCATCGGTATCGGCGCGAGAATGGCAGTGCTGCCGAAGGCACCGCTCTTCTGTCCGGCTCCGAGATGGAGGCCACTCATGCTCGCGACATTGTGCGAGATCGGCCCAGACTGACGATCCGCTACGGCCCGCTGAAACTCCACAGCCGCAGCGTCGACGCAATCGACTACTACGAGGAGAAGCTGAGCAGGCTCGACGACCACATCAGGCGCCTGAGGACCGAGGAATTCCCGCCCACCGCTCTGGCCTTTGTGACGATGGAATCGACCGCGGCCTGCCAGATGGCCGTCCAGGCCATTCTCGACCCCAACCCGGGTACGTTCATTGCCAGCCTGGCACCGCCTCCCGCCTACGTCGTGTGGAAGAACACCTATCTGTCCAGGAGCAGCCGCTTGATCCGCTCCTGGTCGGTCACCGTCTTCATCGGCTTCCTGACCATCTTCTGGGGTGTCTTGCTCGTGCCGCTGGCCCTGCTGCTCCGCACCGAGACCCTCGACGAGATCGTGCCGGGCCTGGCCGACTCGCTCGACAGCCACGCCATTGCCAAGTCGCTCATCAGCTCCGGTCTGCCCACCCTCATCTTCTCCCTGCTCGCTGTCTTGGTCCCCTTCCTCTACGCCTGGCTGGCCAATCAGCAGGGCATGACCTCGCAGGGCGACATCGAATTGTCCGTCATCTCCAAGAACTTTTTCTTCACCTTCTTCAATCTCTTCGTCGTCTTCTCCATCTTCGGCTCCGCCTCCACCTTCCTCGAATTCTGGCAGGACTTCAAAGACCTAATCAAAGACACCGGCCTCATCGCATACACCATCGCCAAGTCTCTCGAGACCCTGTCTCCCTTCTACCTCAACTTCATCGTCCTCCAAGCCTTTGGCTTCTTTCCATTTCGCCTTCTCGAGTTTGGCGCCGTCGCACTCTATCCCGTCTGGCGCATCAATGCCCGCACCCCGCGCGACTACGCCAACCTTGCCAAGCCGCCCGTCTTCACCTACGGCTTCCACCTGCCCCAATCCATGCTCATCTTCGTCATCTGTATCGTGTACAGTCTCCTGCCCAAGTCGTGGACTATCATCCTGATTGGCCTCATCTACTTCCGCATTGGCGCCTTCATTTACAAGTACCAGCTGCTCTATGCCATGGACCATCGCCAGCACTCCACGGGCCGCGCGTGGCCCATGATCTGCAACCGCGTCTTCCTCGGCTTGGTCATCTTTCAGATTGCCATGACCGGCTACATTGCCCTCAGATCCGCCTACACGGCCTCCCTCGCCCTGATCCCACTCGTCCTCACCACCATTTGGGTTTCCATCTATTTCCAGCGCACCTTTGATCCGCTGATGAACTTCATCGCTTTGCGCAGCATTGACAAGGTTGCCTTGTCGCCTCAGTTCTCCCCCTGCGAATCACCCCCCGCGCCCGACCGCGGCCCAGACCACGCTTCTCCTCTCGGTCCTTCTCCTCCTCCACCACCACCACCCACCGGCTTCAAGTACATCAATCCCAACTTAACTTCCCCACTGGAGTCTCCGTGGGTGCGAAAGCCAGAGGGTCTTGATCTTGTCCGAGATGTGTGAGAGCGGCGCGCGCCAATAGACTCTAATGCCATCCTTGCTCTGGATATAGAAGAAGCGGGCGGAAGCGAGCCATTGTTGTTTCATTCTCTTCTAGTTGATACCCCAGACGCGCTTTTGACCTTTTTTTCTAGACATACATTTCAGTCATTGAAGCTTTTGCTCTGCTTCCTATTCAATCATCTATCTCGGTGTACGAATGCGCTAGCCAAGCCACACTGGAATGAGGCGGCAGCCGCGGAAGGTGCCTTAATAGCTATGGCGATGATCAGCAGGTGCATGGGCTGTTGGACGAAGGCGGCCGACCTTGCATAAACTCATCATGGCACCACAACTTTTTGCCCTTCCACAACACTTCTTGTCTTCAACAGCTTTCATCCATAACTTTTTTCTTCATCATCAGCCATCCTACAATATATCTATTATTATTATACATCACTATCATTCAGCCATCCTGGCTTATGAGATCCGCGTATCGCGTGGAATGGCCGCCTCCGTCTTCCCCTTTTCTGACCCTTTTGAGCCCCATCCAAAGCACTCGACTTCGCCCCCTGGATCCGTGCATTCGCGTCACGAAGATGGCCGAGATCGAATCTCGGCCTTTGGATTCGCCCCTCCAGACGGCGTCGAGAGCGACAAGACCTCCGTCTGTTCGTCCGTGTCGGTGGATATGACCGCCTTCCAGGCACACAGAGACACTCTCGCAAGGATACCCAGACTCCACAGGACGACGAATGCACTCCCGCCATCCGTCACGGCCAGACTCTTGTGCTGGCTTTCCCCGCAAGACTGTCTCAACCTGCGATTGGTTTGTCGACACTGGAATGCTTGCATACCCAAGCCTTCGCTTCGTTCATTGTACCGGCTGCCTGCCGAAATCCTGCAATTGATCTTTGCCTTCTTGGCTCCTGCCGATTTCGACGCCGCTCGCCATACCTGTCGGCAATGGTTTGTCGCCGCTATGGACCTCTCACTCTTGCGTTCTCTGCTCCGAACCGCCCAATGTTACCGCGCCCATCAAGCAGATCTCGCCTTGGATACCCTTCCCTCGACACCTGCAGGCCATAGTACAACCATTGAGTGGCTCATGGCAAAGCGCCTTGCAACCACGGCCCGCATGTCCATTGACTGGCATGGCGGCAGGGACGCTGCTCATTCAGTCGACAACACTGGGGCCTCCATCCACAGCCATCGGCTGCATTTGGTCCAGGAAATCGACTTTCGGAGGTTTCTCTCCAACCACCAACCTCAGCACAAGGCTTTCACTGTCTCCGCCTGCGGCAAGTATCTCCTTATTGCGTCGGGACGAGTAATCTTTGTATACCGTCTTGCCCGAAGTACAAACTCCACCGAAAGCGTGGTCAAACTAGCTGCGGATCGAGAAGTGCTCCAAGTAAGTATGGATACGAGCTCCGGCCGGTATGCAGTTGCAGCCCTGCTCGAAACTCGGGTCGGCGTTCTCTGGGATCTCATTGACGAAGAAGCCAACCATCTTGGCAATCGGCATTCTGGCGAGCCCATGGCCCTTGGTATGCATACCGTTGTTCATAGCCCAACGCCCCTTGAACCGGGGTCGACTACCTCTTCCCCCTTCCCGCTCGGGAGAAAGATTATTGAAGACAACGCCGACGTTGCATCCCGCTTCTCCTCAATTGACCAACCTTGCATTCGATTTTCCACTTCAGAGGCCGACCTCGATGAAAGATCGTCTTTTGGGGCCAGTTTCGACCGGTGCGAAAACCCCGAGCAGGATATCGAGCCGACCATGCCGCTTGCCGCTGCCACCGTTATTCGCACTCGCATCTCGGCTATCCACAGAAACCTGGGCAACCCTGACGATCCTCCTCGCAGCGTCGCCATATGTCCACACCGCAAATGCGTAGCCTTTGGCTGCCGAACCGGAATCGAGCTGCATTGGGTCGATGCACTCACTGGCGGTGGCCTCAGCAGATAGTTTCCACTGGCAACTCCCAGTGACTTTCTCTTCTTCTTACCTCAGCGTCACCTTGACTCGTCCAAGAAGTTACGACTTATTTCCAGCGCCGCTGACCCAAATGCAAGATCCCGACCTTATCCAAGTCAAGCTGCATCATCCACAAATAGTCAACGCCGGCCACAGTCTATCACTCGGCTCTTTTTCAGCCGTCTTCCCTTTCCATCCCTGGCTGGGAGCCTTCCAGGAGCGCGGGGAGGCGATGATGACCTACAGAGCGTCCTTCGTACTGTTGATTGTCACCATTACCGCGCAGTGCCCCTGAGCGACGGTTTCCACATGCTCTATACCGATCCGGCCTCAAAACTTTTGTGTCTCGGAAGCGATGCTCCTCTGGGAGGACCAACGAACCTAATTCGCAAAGTCGTCTTTGTCCCTCCCGCCACACACGACGGCCAAGACCGACATTACACGTCCTGCTATGCTGCTGGCCATTCTCTCGACTGGGGGGTCACCATTGTGGCAGCAAGCCCCGATGGAAGACTAGTCCTCTACCACTTGCCCTCAGACCTCTTTGAACGTGTTCAGAACCAGCCGTTCACCTCTGACATGTGGCATCAGAACGCCGGGGCTCTTGCACAGAGTGACCTCATCATGGATGAAATGCTCTCACGGCCTCATCAAAGTGCATTAAGACACCTGGATGCTGACGGCGAAGTGGCTCAGCCATCATCAAGCAAGCCTCACGGAACCATGCACATCAGAGGTGTCGAATTTGGCCGCGTTGGCGATGCCGTTGATAACATCGCAGTCAACACCGCTAGCGGAGGGCTCAGGATTTGGGTGTTTTGTCGAGGTGGTGTTGCCCGGCAGTATTCTATTTTCCGCGAAAATGCCACCATGAGCAGGAGACATGTGCATGAGAACGGGCTGGTGTATGAAGAGCAGTCTGCCGAGGGAAAATCCAAGGCATAAGACTGTGGCTAGAGCGAAATCTGGACATGAGAATGAGCCGGTGTATGAAGAGCAGTCTGCCAAGGGAAAATCCAAGGCAGAAGACGGCGGCTAGAGCGAAATCCGCACATGAGCCTGTACACTGCCAGTAGGTACCTATTTTTTTTAAATGACCAGCTGGATAGCCAGCATCCACTCCAGCAATGAGAAAGCAACATGCACACAATGCTTTTGACATCTAAACCGTTCGTTCAATACAATTTTCCCTCACTGCGTTGCTCCTCTCATCTCCTGATTCAATGCCTCGATCACCTGCTTCTCCAGACTCCTCACCTCGCTTTCGTCCGTAATCAGACTGCACATTATATACAGCACATCACCGAGCACCCGGCTGTGAATACCACGGCCCTCTGAGTCAAGCGTCGCCAGCAATTGCGCTTGCAACCCAGCTGTTACATCCGACGAGTACCCGCCGCCATCGCCGCCGCCTGCCTGGAGAGTCATCGCCAAGACGCTGCCCAGCGCCCAGCAACCGTGGATAAGCGGGTGTTTGGACAGCGTGTGCAGGAACTGGGGAGAGAAGAAGCTGAACAGCTCTGCGCCAGGCTGAGTCGATTGCTGTGCACCGCTCTTCCATTTACCTTGATGTCCCCGCCACGCCGCGGATTCCGTGCTTATCCGCGCCATGGTGTCCAGGCTCTTGTTCGCGACCGAGCAGCCAATCGGGTGCGCCGTGTAGCTGTGGCCGTGCAGGAGCGCGTCAGTCTTGCTGTCCGACAAGAATGCGTCGAAGATGGCCGGGCTGGCCGTTGTCAGCGCGAGCGGCAGGAGGCCGCCCGTGAGCAGTTTGGCGTGCACCGAGATGTCGGGAGCGATGTCGTTGGTTATGGTTGTTGTGGCTGTGGCCGTGGCTGTGGCCGTGGCTGTGGCTGTGGCAGGGGACGATGATGGTGATAGTAGTGAGAGGAAGGAGGAGGACGAGGGTCGGCCTAGTCGATACAGGCCGGTGAAGACTTCATCAGCGATGAAGGGTAGGCCAGACCAATTGGTCTGCTGCGAAATGTCCGGAGTGTCGGGCTGAGCACTCCCCGGCTGAATGAGACTGGCGTTCTCGCGGATGGTGGTGATGAGCGTGCGTTGGAACAAAGGGTCGACGAAGATCTGGCCACCGGCGCCCATAATGATGGGCTCGAGAATGAGAGCACCGAAGCGCCGGTTTTGCTCGTGGACCAGCCTGTGGAGGGTCGAAGTGATGTATGATTTATAAAAGGCCGCGTGGTCGGGTCGTGAGGAGTAGTCGAAGATGGATGCAAGTGAAGGGAATGTGAGCGTGCTACCAACATGTGAGTTGTCGGTAGCGAAGGAGTCCGGAATAGTGATAGTCCATTGACCGTCTTTCATCAGCACTTGAGGCGGATCAAACCAGTAGCCCCACGGCTTGTACCAGTCGACTTTCTCATTGTACACGCTAGGCTCCGAGCAATTCATCACGCCGATCGTGTCTCCGTGGTAGCTGCCTTTCAAGCCCAGCACCCCGACCGGATTCTCGCCGTCGTCCTTCTTCCACCCATACCGCTGACATGCTGCCCGCAGTGCCATCTTGACGGCAACTTCCATACCCGTACTGCCGTTATCAGAGAAGAAAACACGTGCCAGGCGCGGATTGCGCAGAGTGGAGAGGAGGTTGTAGCAGAGATCCAAGGCTGGGGCGTGAACGGAGTGGGCAAACATGACGTGGCCGTAACGGCCGGAGGCATAGGCGGCTGTGAGGCTCAGGTCGGGGTTGCCGTGGCCGAGGCCTTGCGTCCACCAGGAGGCAGAAGCATCGAAGAGTGGAGTGGTCAATGGTCTGGACGGCTGCGGAGGTGGATGTGCAAATCCGGTAGCGGCTACTGCGGAGTTGGATTGGTGGATGAAGTTAACGTCGGACGCTTGGTTGTAGGCTTCAAAATGGTCGTTATAGGCAGAATCAATGGCGATGATGTTGTGAGGGATGCCATGCTGACGGAAAGGGTGCCAGATTATGGACTCGGCTAGCGAGGGGAGAGATGTCAGTTTGGAGACGCGGGAGAAGTGCTTTGTGTTGAGGAGGTCAATCAGCGACCCAATCGCGGGGGACGCGACACAAGACTCATAGTAGTCGTTCAGTGCCTGCTCATCTGAGCGAGAGTCAGCTTGGCGAGGTGGGGGAAGCGGTAAAGAAGTGGTTTCGATGTTGTGCTTTGCGAAGTGCTCCTGGAGGTAGCCAGCATTTCCCCACGCTGGATCGTCGAACAGCACGACAGAATCAATGTCATATCCTCGTAGGTGGAGAGACTCAAAGGCTGAAATCGACGTTCCAATACCACCCAGCTTGCTGTCACCGACAAGCAGAGATGGTAGTCTCAGCGGTCGGTATAAATCTGCTTGAACAGTGCCTGAGGGTCCAGGGGAGAGCACTCCTCCGGCAGTCTCTAGCAGAGCATAACACACGCCCTTGCCAAGTTGTCTATTCAGCTCCAACTTTATCTGACTGATAATGGCTTTTTCATCCTTTAATGGCTGAAAAGACAATCAGCGCCGCGCACAACAGGTAGCTCGGGTCCATCACCTTGGAAGCTGGGCCGTCAATCTGAGCGGCTAGGTGGGGACTGACAGGAATCGAAAATTGAGATATACATTTCGAGATGACTCCAGGAGCATATTTGGCTATATGGTGGTCGTCTGCCTCGTCGAGGGGTCCCGTGGAGACAGGCTTGAGATATAGAGTAGCAGCATTGGGAGCACGACGTTGGAGAGCTTTGCATAGAACAGTTGAGACGATTGTCTTGCCGACATCTGTGTTGGCTCCATAGATCTGCCACGCCTTTAAATCTCGCCACAACATTGCTGGTTGAATATCCGTGCTTTGTCTGCGTATCCACCCGCGAATACTTCAAGACGATGGAATGGATGCGATTCTTGGAAAATTCGGTCACACGTTGGGTTCCCGGAGTACACTAAAACACGGAAATTACGGACGGAGACACTGAGATGCCCGACCAGGAGTAATCCACCCCCCAGCTTCTCCGGAGGAGTCCTTCCACAAGCTTTTCCAGCCGCTACAGGAGAACGGGACATTTTAAATAATGTAGTCTACTACACTCATACATTCAGCGTGCCTCGGGAGGAGTAGAGACTCCGCGTCCAATTCCCTCCGAACATCGGCTAACTTTATTTCTCCAAACGCTCTCCTAGCTGGGGAAGTGATCTTTGACTTCGACCTCGCGACATCCATTGCCTCCGATCCTTCTGGATCTGTATATCCAATATGGCTGACACAAGGCTGGAGAAGAGACTACAGGAGGTCTTGAGTCAACGGCAGCAAAGCTCCAAGCTCCGGAGCCTTAAGTCAAGTCCGGCCCAGTCCGTAGACTTCTCGTCCAACGATTTCCTCTCACTCTCAACCAATGCAGAGTTCAGAGCGGACTACCTCAAAGCACTTAACGCCAGGGAGTTTTCATTGGGCTCTACCGGATCAAGGCTACTTGACGGAAACTCCACCTTCGCGGAGAAACTAGAACGGGACATTGCTGCATTCCATCGTGCTGAAGCAGGCCTACTCACCAACTCTGGCTTCGACGCCAATGTCAGCATCTTCACATATCTACCACAGCCAGGAGATATTGTCGTCTTCGACGAACTAATTCATGCGAGCGTGCATGATGGAATGAGACAAAGCAGGGCGAGGGAAACCCTGGCCTTCCGGCACAATGACGTTGGGCACTTGCGAAAGCTGTTGATCCGTTTCAGTAACAAGTCGATACCATCGAACATCTTTGTGGCCGTTGAAAGTGTGTATAGCATGGAAGGCGATATTGCCCCGCTCAAAGAGATGGCTGAGTTGATCGAGGAGCTCTTTCCTTGCGGAAATGCGCATATGATCGTGGACGAAGCCCACGCCACAGGCATTTATGGACCCTTGGGAGCTGGCAGGGTTTCCGACCTTGGACTGGAGAAACGAGTGAGTATTCGGTTGCACACGTTCGGCAAAGCTCTGGCTAGTAACGGTGGTGAGAATTGTTTATGTTGTCTTCACGCACCGCTGACATGATACAGCAATCATCCTTTGTTCTCCAACCATTCGCCTTTACTTGATCAACTATGCGCGACCGCTGATCTACACAACATTCATGTCCTACCCGTCTTTGATGGCCATCAAGGTAGCATATGATTGGCTGAAGGAAGGCAGGGTGGACGCCTTGTCAAACCGACTCACTCACCTGATTAGCCACCTACACCAACGGCTGCAGCTGCTTGGCGAGGAAATCGAATCCCTTGAAGATGAGTCATTGCTCGCCTTACCTGCCGAGTGCCCGCGGTCGCCCATCTTTGCCCTGTTGAGCTCACATCCAAGATCATTGGCTACACATTGCCAAGATAGTGGCTTCGTGGTGAGAGCAGTAGTGTCTCCGACAGTGCCACAAGGAGCTGAGAGGGTCAGGGTGTGTTTACATGCTGGCAATACGGAGGAGCAGATTGACCGGTTTGTGGCGACAGCATCAGAATGGCTGATGAATCAGAAAGGTGTGAGAATGAAGATGACGGTGAAGCGATTGAGGGATATCGCGGCCACTCTACCAACGTCGCCCGCGAAGAGCCCTTCGACTCTGGCCAAGCTGTAAGATAGACAGCAGCACTTCTTAAGCTTTACAAAAGTTATGGAACATAGTCAAAGTCCCTCTGTGACCACAACTACTCGCTGTGATACTCCGCGTTACGACAGGCTGTCGCATATCCTTGGTTCCTTGCGTTAACCCATCAAGTATCGTAAGTAATGATCTGTAAGGGATCGTAAGTGAGTGGGTGTAGTTCAACCTCTTCCGATTCGTAGCGGACAGGTATGTCGGAAAGACTACTTCATACTCTACGTCAAGGGGTTTGCTACAACCGGGATAGGTTCGAAATCTCGCCATACACATCCGCATTCCCAAAGATGAGCATGCCAAGCCTTTTCGTCTCCAGAGCAGAGACACAGGTAAGTCTAAAGAAAAGGCGCGCCTTTCTTGCGCGTTGCGGCTGAAACGCGAGATGCGAGATCGACTAACTCTCTCGGTGCTAGCTAGATAATACATGTAGTGACGCAGCTAAAAGACCTCCGCTGGACATTCGACCGGTTGTAGATGGGCATGAAGAGATCATAGAACTTCTTGTTGAGAAGCAAATTAACGTGAAAGCCGTTGGGGGTAAATGAGGCAATGCTGTCAACGAAACTCTTGTTCGAACATGGCTTCAATTCAGGGGTGGTCTGCAATATGCAAGTTGGGAGTGCCTTCAAGTTAATTAACTCTAAAACGTGAGGTAAAGTTAACGCAGTGCCAAGGCTTCTGCAACGACGCGCGCTGGCGCGCGTGATGCTTGTAAGACTTCTGATGGCCGACAGCCAGAAGAACGAGCAAATGAGAGAAATCTGATGAGTGAAGTGATTGATTGATTGATGCTTAAAGCTACCAGCTACGGATGAGCAGATAAAGTAGGCTATCGTCAAGCCCAACTTGCGGTGTCGCGGTGTCGCTCTTTTCTCCGTGACAAGACTCGTCTGAGTCCATCCTATGCTGCCTGTCTGCTGCCTGTCTGCTGCCTGGAGTAATGGTCTATGAACTGTATATTTGGGGACCGGCATTCGGCTTACCGTCTATCGATGCGCCGTGCCTTGCCACGGTGGCCTATCTCAGGCAATGCCTCTCTCCAACTGCTTGGGTGTTGCTTCCGACCAGCGATCCCTCTCTTAACCCGCTTGGCCAGCTGCCGGCATTGAAAGACGGCGACCTTTGGATTGGCGGCTATCGCGATATAGTCGCACACCTGCGAACTTCGAGCTCTGGTGAATATGACCTCTCTAAGGACCTGACGAGCAGCCAACAGGCTGACTGCACCGCATACACTTCATTCATCGAGTTGAGCGCACAACCGATTCTGGATCTGAGTCTCTATGTCAGCTCCGAAAACTATTCGCAATGCACCAAGCCAGCACTGGCCAGCATTCTGACCTGGCCCAATAGTTGGTTCGTGCCACACAAGCTACGTGAAAGGGCCAAGAAACGATCAGAACACCTTGGACTAGATGGATTGGATATGGACTCAGCACAGGATGTGAAGGGTGATCAAGGTCTAGCAGCGCAGATACCGAAATCACTGCAGAAGCCTAGGCAGACGGTCAGCTCAGTTCTTGGTGGTGAGATCAGGAGAAACAGATTCCGACTAGATGCTGTTGCATCGGACTTCCTTAAGCCGCTGGAAGACATGCTTGGAGGGAAAGAATGGCTTGTCAGTGACTCCGTCACGGGTGCTGATTGCCTGGCATTGGCATATCTCAGCTTGCTCCGCGGGCCACCAGACTTGCCGCAGTCTTGGCTCTGGGACAGGGTAAAGACTAAACATCCCGACCTCGAGGGTTGGGTGCTGGGGAAGCGTGCTAAGTGCTTTGGCCCGCCCGTCTCTGTCAACTCAATCCCGGGAAACAAAGCTGGCGAAGGAACAGAGGAACTACCATGGCAGGCCCCCGAACCACAAGAATGGTACGATGTTATGAATTCTGCTCTGCTTAACGTCGCAGGCGCAACTCTCGGACTCGGCTCATTTCTCGAGAAAGGCGAGCTCCAGTACCCACAGGGGTTTGAATCTTCACCTTTGACCAAGCAGCAACAGAAGCAGAAGGCAGTCATCCAGATCCAATCTCAGCGACTTGTCTACAGTCAACTATTCGGATCTTCACTATGCACAGCCATCGTGACGGGCTTGCTTCTTTGGAATGGTGTACTGTCACTACCGAGGCGAGCAAACACCTCACCACGAGTGCGAAATTTTGGCGAGGCAGGTGCTTTCCTCGGTCTTTAGTAGGGCTCATCTCCAACATTGTGGCATGAATGGCTTTGCTTTGCTCACGAGGAGGGAATCAGACAGCATATTGCTATCGAGTTCCCTCTACCCGAACGAGTTAAAAGGCCGCCATACGCTCCGCCCCGTGCTCGGTTCCCGTTGAGATCTACAGATCATGGCCTGATGTGGTAGGCGGCAACGGTATTGTAGCCCGAGCATTGATCCGCCCCAACAAGGAAAGCGCGGGTGCGCCAAGCCCTGTTAAAGGGTGGAATTGAGGACCTTAAAAACGCCAAGAACTCAGATCTTACAGACCTCTTTCCCGCGGCCAATAAGACTGGAATGATTAGATTGAAGGAAACCTACAAGTATTCCACTCCTCCAAGCAGATAAAGTAAGGAAGAAGGAGAGAAAATCTTGGACGTTTTCATTGTTATATATCTAAAAGTCTTTTTCAGGGTCTCGCATGAGAGACCCAATCGGTACCTGCATCCCCGTACAAAAGCAAAAGCTTGCAAACAAACGATCACCCGGACTTGGTTGCCAGCATGGAGCCTCTCGACATCACTCACCTGCTCCTCCGTCGAGATGATGAGGCCTGTGCAACGGGGAACGATTATGACGGGCGAATGGGACTCCGGATAGCCTCGCTGTTCATAATCTGGATCACCTCATCTATTGGCGCAGTCTTCCCCGTCTTTGCCAATAGACACAAAGGTGTGAGGATTCCAGACGCCACGTTTTTCGTGTGCAAATACTTTGGGTCCGGCGTTATCATTGCGACGGCATTCATCCATCTTCTCGGCCCAGCTGTAGATGCCCTCACAGACCCATGCTTAACAGGGCCAATCACAGACTACTCATGGGTCGAGGGCATTGTACTCATGACCATCTTTGTCCTGTTCTTTGTTGAATTGATGGTCATGCGCTATGGACACTTCGGAAGTGAGCACGAGCACGAGCATGGGCACAATCTAGATGAGAGTTATGACAAGACTGAAATAACATCACCGAACAAGGACGAGGACCACAATCTGAAGGATCAAATCACTGTCGGGTCCGAGACTGGGCGGCACGATGACCTTCAGCGACGGGTCAGTATCCATGTGCCTGGTCAGGACCACCTAGGTCACGCTCAAAAGCACACCGACATCGAACAGGCTACCAGCCCACTCAGCTTTGAGGACTACAAGGCTCAAATGACAGCTATTTTTATTCTCGAGTTTGGAATCATCTTCCACAGCATCTTCATCGGTCTGACACTTGCTGTTGCTGGTGACGAGTTTGACACCCTCTTCATCGTCCTCATCTTCCACCAAACGTTCGAGGGTCTCGGCCTTGGCTCCCGACTCGCAGTAACGCCGTGGCCTAAAGACCGAATATGGACGCCCTATGTCCTGGGACTTGCATATGGCCTGAGCACGCCACTGGCGATCGCAGTGGGTCTGGGCGTCAGAAAGAGCTATCCTCCAGGAAGTGCGACAACTCTGATTGTGAATGGAGTCTTTGATTCCATCTCTGCCGGCATTCTCATCTACACTGGACTGGTCGAGCTTATGGCTCACGAATTCATGTTCAGCACCACGATGCGAAAAGCCAAGATCCAGACTGTGCTTTCAGCATTCGCGCTCATGTGCCTGGGTGCAGCCTTGATGGCTTTGCTTGGCAAATGGGCGTAGATTCGGCCGGGGCATTGATAAGCTTATGGAGTTTGTACAACAACGCGCGTTTCATTGACACAGGTGCTCCCCCAGGTTCAAGACCTGATTAAGCTTTAGACCTCTACTTGTACATGGATCAGTCTACAGTAATACAAATAAGTTTGTGGAAGTTTTTAGACCTGTAGTCGGCGCTCTGCGCAATCTGCGCAATGGTCCTTGTATCTGGCATCACTATCCCATCTGCCCACAAGCCACACCGGTTTGGCGTAAAGACCAAGTTCCACAGAGAATCCTGTGTGCTTTCTTGGAACTTTAATAGTTATGCTTGTAACTGGCAACCTGTTACATTCGGTCTGTCCATTGGCCTTTGTGAAGAAGATGGTTAAGTATATATCTAATAGTGCTGCATACTGACCTACCTCACTGCACCTAGGCTGATGACTTTGTCTGTTATCCTCATTCCTATCCCCTGTTATTGATGGTATTGTTTTATACCCCAAAAGGGAGGCCATTTGTTGAACCCTAAGAAAAAAACATATCCTCCTTCCTATACATGTGGAGCAGCCAGCATAGTCAACATTGTAGATACACAGTAAGTAATATATACATAAATGTGCCTTGCCAAAGAAAAAATATTAAGTAGCTCCAAAGAAAGAAATAAGTATGAAGTTGCATCCTCTCTCTCTCTCTCTCACAAAAAACAAAAACAAAAAAAAGCAACGATACAAGAAAAAAAGAGAGAAAGAAAAGAAAATGTTGGTAGTCAGTTAGTAGGTAGGGTAACATCACTCAGAACTTGGGACAAGACAGATACTTGGCTGATGGATGAAAATGAGGTGAGGCTCAGCATTCACAGAGATATGAAAAATCAATGAAGGCACGCCAATAGACCACAGAGAAAATGGAAGGAGCAAGGGGGGAAAGGCCTCAATTACTAGGTTCCACTGTCCCCTTCCACCCTGTTCCACTTCCACCCCTCCCAATCCTCCCAACTGACCGCCTACTCCTATCCCCACATCCTCTCGTATTCGTCCCCCTTTTTTTTTCTCCCTTTTTAGCAACGTTCAAACTCCCTTACGTTATTATCCATGCCGAAACTCTACCTCTTTTTAGTCTTTTTCTTTTTTGGTTTTTGGCAATATCAAGTTTTGAGAGAAAGCTTGAGGTGAAAGGGAAAAAAACTCTCCAAGGAACAAGGAAATGAGAGCAAGGTGTCAGAAAATAAACAAAACTAAAAGTAAAAAGCAAATTGAAATGGAAATTTGGTCCAAGGGTTTCCACGACAGCTCAAACTTTTGATGATACATGGTAATCCAAAAAGATTTGGTGGGCACTTTTGGAAACCTTCATCGGACACCGATCAGCTCCCAACAGCTGCATCGCTGCTCATCTGCACCGTGACATCGATATTGACCTCGCCAAGCTCCCCAGTCAGGAGCTTCCTCTCGCATGCTCCCTTGCCGTTCCCTGTAACATCGCCATCGCTAAATCTATCCTTCTCTTTGTCACCGGTTTCGCCCTATGCTCATCCAGGCTCCCAGGCAGATCGGAGCTCGCTATCCAGAATGTTGTGCAGCTCGTCCTGTGGCGCTCGCTGATCATCATGCTTTCCCTGAGATCAAACAGTTGTTCCACATACACGCGGCGAACATGTGGTGGCCATGGACCACGGCTATCGTAGTCATACTTCTCGTCATGCTAGATTGTGTGGTTCTCGTTCTCCAATAAGGCTCATCAGAATCGAAGGAGATAGAGGCCAGGTCCTGTCGGTGCGTCTCGACTTGGCGAGACGCTGGCCATGTTTCGCACTTCCCTCAGTACGATCGCCCGTAAAGAGCGCCAGGCATGATGGGAAGCCCCATGTATCCTTGCGGCATCATCCCAGTTGGCGGACGAACATTGACAGGGCTTGGGGGTTGTGGTTTGTGGAACATGCTAACGAGCCGCCCGCCGACAGATGGCTCTATCTCCGTGCCGTCTCGGGCAATCTTCACCTCTCTGTTAGCATTCCAGGGGTTACGCAATCCTCTGGTCCTGTAGAAGGGCAACCGCTCGGTAGACATCCAAACAATCTTGAAAGGCCGGCCAAACGTTTGAGGTGTGGGTGCGTTAGCAGAGACAGCCTGGGCTCCCGACTCGTAGCTCTCCCCGGACGTGTTGCCTGAATCCTCCTCATCGCCATTGTCGGCCTCCCAGAAAATGGTACCCCTTGCAGAGTCATCTATTATGCGTCCTTTCGGAGCAGTAGCGGTTGCGGGCGTCAGGATCGTGAGCGGGAGATCGGATGCATTGACCTCGGCATTTGCCTCGGGTCGAACTGGCATTTCGAGCTTGGAGGATGCTTCGTCGTCAATGGCAGAGTCCATTCGAGCGTAGCCAAAGTATTCTCCTGACTTGTTGGCTGAGAAGATCAGGTAAACATTCTCAGCCGTCTGTAACAAACGTTAGCCTATACAGATGCACCCGGGCTATCCTCTCTTGCCTGATAAGCCTTGTTCAGCGCTTCCTCGTTATGGGCCTGTGTCGCCCACACTCCGCTTACAACACTGCGTTCGAGGTCTTCGATCGTCAGGCTCTTCACAACAAAGAACTTCTCTTTTACCTTGGCCACCTCCTCAGGCTCAGCAGCGGGTTCGGCGTCCACCTCGGGCTGGTCTGGCGTCGCCCCGTTTTCAGATGTTTCTGGTGCTGGCGATGCCGACTGTGATGCTGCTACAGGAGGCACACTGGATGGTTGTGGCGTGACCGGATTACAGTTGCTGCCCCGCCGTAATCTGCAGACCAGTCTGACACCCTGAAAGCGCGAGTCGTGGAAGCGAACCATGGCAGCAGTGCAACTTGCCTCCGTCTTGTAGTTCACAAAAGCACAGTTGCTCTTCGAAATGAGAAAGACACTTTCGATGTCGTCCGTTGCCTCACTGGAGAAGTGGTCCTTCAGATCAATGATCTGAGCCCCCGGTGGCAGATTGCCTACCCACAGCGCATGGCCTGACTGTTTCGGCTTCCGTGGCGGTCCCCGCAGCCCTGATGTTTGTAACGACGAATTTGAACTGGTTTTTCGCACGACTTGGACTGTCAGTTAGTAAATCACAGGGCCTTGAGGGAAAGCTACACTTACGCTGATGATGTGCCTGTGGATATATTGCCATACCAGGCACCCCATTGATTCGTTGCTGGGAGGCTTGGTATGGGGCAATACGACCACCGTAGATTGGAGGCTGTCCATAGGGCTGTCCACCTCCCAGTCCATGAGAGACCTGAAGGTTCGGATTTGCGAAGCCGTGAGGAAAGTGTTGCATGTGCGGTTGCCGATGTTCGGCGGGAAGGTAGTGTTGAGAGTATTGGGCGGAGAGATTAGCATTAAAATTGCTGGCAGTTTGTCCAGCAAACTGCTGTCCATGCTGGAAATGGTACTGAGGATGCTGATTGGAGATGGGTGGCGACGGATACTGATGATACGGCGGCTGAGGCACACTAGGTAATGCTCCGGCAAGATTGCGCATGTCCAGACTTGTCCCGTTGTGGGGAGCAAGGGAAATGAAATGGGACTGAGGATACTGAGCGACCTCCATCTCTTGACCTGTTCCCACCGATTGCGGTGCTTGTTCTATGGGCTGGTAAGCAAAACTCGTGTTTGAGCAGCACCTATGTACCTGTAGCAAAGGCTTGAGTGTCAGATGGCAATTGAGCTTCCTGTCGCTTCAAGTCATCGCCCATTCCCGAGTTATCGAGTACTATGGGCAGCAGAAAGTATTACTGCACGCAGGCAAAGACTGCCATCTGTCAACTCATACCGTTTTCGGTCGGCAGGGAGGGAGAGAGGAAGAGAGGAGGTGGAGGCAAGACAGGGAAGCGGTGAATGAAAGAGAAAGGAGGAAATACCTTGGGCTCATATGAGACGCGTGCGTGCGCTACCCTGTCCTCCTGTCGCTCCCAAGACAAGTTGTAAGGTGAAGACGGGGCCAAGAGTGATGTCCAATGTATCGTTGGTTGAGTGAGGGGGCAATGGAACGACCTGTCAAGGGGTAGATGCAGAAAGCAAGAGAGACTGAAGATATCAACAATCGTTGAACATGCGTTTTGGCCCTCGCAGATCCAGGGGGGGCGCCTCGCTGCAGGTACAGTGAGGATCAGACGAGGATCAGACGAGGATCAGACGAGGATAGCGGGCTAGACTCAATGATTGGCTCGGCTGGTGAGCACAGAGACTACGAGATGAAGCCGGAAAAGGGAAGCGTGCTCCAAAGTTGTCTCATAAGTCGCCTGCTGAGGAAGTCTGGATAGACGACTGGGCAGAGGATGCGACTTGAAGTATATTAGGCTTGTGGAACACAGCAAGTGGTGTCGGCCAATTCTGACAGGGATGGACTGTCTGGATGGCCAAATGATCAGAGGCACAAGGCTATTGGACCAGGATATAAGGATGATACCCTGGCAGGTAGGCTGAAGATCAGACTTTGTGGGAGAAAGAGGCCTCGGAAGGTTGCCGATAGAAGTGAGTGAGGGAGAGCGCGGGAAATTTGCGGGTCTGTGGTGTCCAGATTGATGACATGAGTGGAAGGCACGATCGGGGCAGTCAAGGAGCCTCAAATGGAAGCTACTCGAGAGGACTTGCAGAGGCAGGCCCACGGGAGCGACTGCACCAACGGCATACACCCTGATTGACCAGCATTCTGCATCCGGAGGGCCAGCGAGGGCTAGTGTGGAAGTGGTATTACTCCGTTAAATAGGCAGAGCACAGACCTTGGAGAATAGTCTACCAACCATAGCGGCAGACGCGAGCAAGTGGAAGATCTTGGGGCGTGAGCCTCGCGGCCCAGTGGCTGGCCGGGCAATTTTGGATCACATAGATCAAATGCTTGCTTGCTTTCCCAGTGGCAGCGTGCATGGGTCCTCGGCTAGCTAGCAAGGTCAAGCAGGGCTCCATCGAGAGGGAAGAGCTCGCGCGCACGGGCACTGCGGATGACGAACACCGAACTTAAAAGAAAGGTGGGCCGGGGTGGGTTACAGTTTGCACTAGGACAGGGTGAATTCGGGTTTGGGTGGAGAAGCACCTGCCACAATTTGAAGAGTGGCGCCATAAAGTGCATAGATAGACGAGAAGCTAGGTAGGTTCAAGGGCGCGGCGTCCAGGTGTATCGTTGGGTGAAAGTGAGCAAAATCAGATGGCGAGAAGGCTGATCTAGTGCCGAAAGTTGGGAATTTTAGTGCTAACGTTCCTGGGGGGACCATGGGAGCTGAGAGCCGATGGTAGTCCCGACACGCAAGCGACGAGAGGTCTGGCTAGGCAAGTTTCTGCAGATCACGCAGGGCCCCAGACAAGGCGGGTTTGGGTGACAAGATGCTGGAAGGTGTGTGCTGTGGGCATGATGCACTGTGGGAGGAGGAGCGTGGCCGAGGTCTGCGAGTCTGCGCCGCCGATTTGACGGCTGCACGTAGCCTGCCGGGCGGGATTGCAGTGTCATCAACGGGGGGGCAGTCCTTATCGAACAGGACAGTCTGAAGCAGCATCACTTTTCTTTGCGGCATGGGAATTGCGCCAGAGAGGTGGGTCCGGTAACATCCCTTGCAGCGATGTTGTTCGGATCGGCCACACAGCAGTGGCTTGTGCATCAATTCGGCAGCGAAAAAGGGATACCCTTTCAGTCTGTGGCGCTTTTGGCATTTCGGCCACGAGTCCATGACACATACGGTACCTTTCTTCACGGACCACCGACGCGAGGAGTGCTTCGCGCGCTGTGTGAATAATAGATTCTGACAACGCGCCCCCCCCTAACTAGCCTCCGTTCTTTCAGGGCTACGTGGACGAGTGTGGCACAAAGTGTCTAAATGCGCGCGGCGATAGAGTAGCCACTGAAGGAGTCGCTCTGCCAGCCATAGCCTGTGAGAGAGTGGCTTGTTCTGCACGAGCATGTCGGCAAGCGGTGCACCAAGTATGGCCAAACAACAGGGTCAGAAAATGACAAATGCAGGAATTTTGTCTGGAAATGGCACTTGTATGCGGACGAGTTTCCCAAGCAGGCAAAGATTAACCCGGACTGTGGCATTCGAGAGCAAGGAATAAGGTGGCTGGCCAGGCTCGGGGGCCAATGCGAGTGAAAGAGGGCAGTGGGGCGCAGGCCCTGGAGCCGATATGTGGCTGTGCGTCGGATGTGCTTGCTTGGCCAATGGGAACGTCAGCGCCTGGCCCCAGCTAGGCGCCCAAACCTGGACCTTTGGCCCCCAGCAATGCACTGAGATGCCCAATGTGAGAAAGAGCGGAGACGGATGTGTCAGGAGATGTCCCGTTCCGAGTTGGGTAGTTGCAGAGGTCGTGTTAGAAACTACATACGGCTATGCCTGGCCTAATGAGCCCCTGAGTGTGCATTTCATGCGTCCGGGTGGTTCAAGACGTTTTGCTAACCAGGGCGGGGACTGAGCCAAAGAGATTGGTAACCATCTAGATAGCTAGCGTACGGTAGTCGCACAGCACAGAGGCCAGATGTCCCTTCCCCCCCTCCCCCCGTGTATCAGAATAGGATCGATCGAACTGGGCGTTTGCGCCATTCAGTCGGAAACTTTTGGGTTCAGCAAGGCTGGGACGGCGGCGGTACTCAGCAGGATCCAGCCACATGCGAGACGGCGTCCTTGTGAAGTTGCCGGGCCCGATTGCAAAGGCCCCGCGCTGCTGCTCCTGGCTTTGCCTAAACTTATTACTTCATTAATGCGACAGCAAGTTCACACCTTGGAGACGAGGGCTGGGTCCGAGGTAATCCAAGATGATTGCTTTGCGGATGGTGGTGGGAGCCGTCGACAAACCAAAAGCCAGTTTCAAAGCCAATATTGGAAAAAGTAGGCAGACGACGTGGTGATAATCGCCCGACCTGCATGCGACGGTGCTACCGTTCGGAAAGACCAGCGACTTTGACTGCCAGTCGAGCGCCGGCTGAGCCTCGCTTCTGAAGGCGGTTGGTTCCGGTGGAGTCGGATGGCACGATGCCTTTGCCGCTAACATTCGGCAGTGGGCCAAGCACATCATTGCCGCCAGCGGCTGTACTTGCCTTAACGGCACGCTGTTCGAGGTATAGTTTGGAGGCAGCGCTCAGTGGGATCGGGGCCGGGTCTGTGGGAATCTCGGCGCCATTCTGGACGAGCAGTTCTGCCAAGGGGAAGGCCTTTGTCGCTGGTGAGGGAGATGGGGGCCGTGCAGACGTCAGGCCGACAGGCCGGGCAGGGTCTGCGGCTGCGAGAGCGAGGAAGATGGCGTGTGTATTGCGCGACCGGTCGTGCGCGTTCACATTGGCGCGCTGGGCAATTGCGAGTAGGACACCTTGGAGATTGTGTTTTTTAATCGACGTCAGCAAGGTGTCGTCGGCCGATGCCAGTTCTCGCAGCGGCTCGACGTACGCGCGCTCGACGTATTTGGCGGTGATAAAGCGCAGCCTTTGCTCGCGCGGAGATGCAGGCGCTGGCTTGAGGCTCTGATCTAGCCGTGCTTCCCAGACCATGTTGCTGACCCTGTTGCCGACGAGAAGGAGCAACTCAACAATATCGTTGGTGAAGGAATAGATGTCCAAGGTCAAGGACCGCACCTTGGACACGTGCGTGCCGAGGGAGCGGTGAATGCCACCGCACTCAATGCACAGCAGAATTGCGAGATTCAGCGACACCCATTCGACCCTGCCGGTGGACGCACAATCGGCGCAAGATGCATTGCCCTGATCGTTGTTGCGAATCTGGTCGAGCAGCTTGGTGGGGTTGTCATCGAAGCTGCTGCTCGCAGTGCGCACATACGACGGCCGGGCGCCGAGGGTGATCCGTCGATGCACACCCGAAGACGTGTCGCGCGGGCCAGAATGGGAGGAGCTCTTGCCCGTCAACACCGAGCCGTACTCGCGGCCGGGAATGTCGGGCGAAGAAGCTTGGGAGAGGCGTTGATGGGCGCGGCCCTCGACGGCGCTTTGAAGGGCATTGTTGATCGCGGTGATCCAACTGTTCATGTCGTCCTCGCTGGTGGCCTGGAAGACTCGCTTGTAGTGCGGAGTGATGACTTCGAAGCAGAAGCGCCGGTCTGCGTCTCGAGCAATGCGCACAGATGCCATGCGGAGGTCGATTGGGTCACGATGCAGGTCAAGCTTGTCCTTCCAGTTGCTATACTCCGACAGCTTGCCGGCGTCAAGGACGACCCAGAACCTGGACACGCGTCAGCTGGCCGGCGAGCAGAAGCAAAGGGAGGGGGCGACAACTTACTTGTGCCAGGCCTGCTTGCTGATGGCCTTGGGGTCGATATGAGAGCCTGGCTTGCTGAGGGCCCATAGCAGGCCCTCCTTTCTGAATTCGCCCGAGGCAGGGTTCAAAGCGGCAGAGGCCGAGGCGTCGCGCTCTTCGAGATCGCGGATGCCCTTGAACTTGCTCGGGGTTGCCGCGAGCGAAGTGGCGCCGGGGGACGCTGACAGCGCGGCGTTGGCAGGTGCATGCAAGACAGAGTTGCTGGGCGATAAGGCCCTACTAGACCTGGGGCCAAACTGAGACCTTGCACTGTCGGCTCTGCTCAGGTCTGTGTCGGAATTGTAGCCGGCCTGGCCATTCTGAACGGGAAGGGCAGACGGCTGGGCCGGGGCATAGGCGAGGGCCTCACCCTCGATCGACACAGGCGCCTTTTTCTCAATGTTTCGGCGCTTCTCTTCGCGCTCTGTCCTCTGGATGTTGAAGTCTTTGTCGGCCTCGGCTACCTCGTGAACGAGGGCCTCGAGCTGCGGAGTCAAGGCCTCGACCTTGTCGGCGGTCGACAAGAAGGATTTGGCTTGGCGGTCGGCGTACTTAGTCAGCTGGGACAGCAGCTCTTGCTCCTTTCTGCCGCCGTGCAGATCCTGCATGAAGGAGGAGTAGTCGAAGCGCTTCAGCTCAAAGGTACGCTTCTTGCTCTGATACTTGGAATCCGTCTCGACGCGCTTCTTCTCCTTGAGCGAGTCCGTCCGCTTGCCGAGGTAGCGGCTGACGTAGGCGTAGTAGTCGCGGCTCTCCTCCTCGAAATCTTTCCGCTTTGCCTCGGCCTGCTTGATGTCGAGGTTGTACAGCTTGGTAATGGGCTCGATGACCTGCCGCTGCAGCAGGAGGCTGTTGTCCGTCTCGTACTCCAGGATGTGCTGGGCGATCTTGGTGAAATAGTGGTCCAACGCCGGCTTGAACGCACTTGCATTCGAGGCCGAGGCTTCCTGCAGCGCGACAAGGAAGGCCTTCATGGCCGCGTTGCACTCGACTTGGGCGTGGTGGGCGGCCTCAGCTCGCTTGAGCACCTTCTTTACCTGAGTCTTCATGGTGCCCGTCTTCTGCTCGAGCGACTTCATCGTGGCGCGGAAGACCGGCCCGTCCTCCTGAGTGCTCATGTCCTCGCCGGGGCGTTGACACAGCACGTCGACGACGGGCACCGCGAGCGGCGCGGCCGCCGACAAGCCAGCCGCGTGGTCGCCCGCGTGGGCCGGGGGAGAGGGCGGCGGGTTTGGCCCGTCGGCTGGGCCTTCGGAGTCGCTGACAGCGGACTGGTATGACTGGGAGGAAGGGTCGCGGCGGCGGGTGGTCGGCACGGCCAGCTCGAAATTGGCTGCTGTCAGCGGCGTCTGCACAGCGGCCGAGGGCGCGCCCGCCTGCACCCAGAAGGAGAAGGAGGCCAGCGTGTTCAGGCGGTGCGCGCGCGAGTCGTATTCCAGGAAGCTGCAGCTGTTCCTCCATCCGCCGCCCCGGTCGGGCACCAGCGACTGATTGGCCGGCTTCCACCGCCACGTCCACTCGAAGTCGACCGAGGGCGCGCCGGCCGTGGCCAGGTCGCCGATCAGCTGGACATTGGAGTTCTTGTGCAGGTTTGGGTCGGCGTGGAACTCGCGCGTGACGAGGGTGTCGAGCTCCTTCGCATTCGAGGCGTAGGCAAACGTGAGGCCGGTGATGGACGTGTCCGTCGGCAGCTCTGCCGTGGCCGCGGCGCCGGCAGCCTGGCGGGCCACAAAGGCAAAGCGAAAGTCGAGCTCGTCGTCGAGGTCGAGGCGTGGGATGAACAAGAGGCCGGTGGCGTCGGGGTCCTGCACGTACGACACCGGCGTGTCGTCGCCGGCCTCGCGCTTGGCCACAAAGCGGCTGGCCGGGTACGCGTTCGGGGTGGCATACAGTAACACCGTGCCGCGGCCGTTGGAGACAATGAGCGACGAGATGGTCACTGTGGGCTGGTCAGGAGACGACGCACGCGTCGTGCATACGGGTCACCTACGCCTGGACTGGTCCTTGATGTAGAGCGACGGGCCTTCCTCCGGCCTGCTGGTGACTGCGCCCATGCCGGCGATCGGGCGCAGGCGGCGCCTAGCCACAGACGGCAGCGGCGGCGGCGGCGGCGGCAGACGGCCAACACGGGGGCGGGGGCGGGCGACGCGGGCGCCGAGCGCAGAGATGGGCGTACCATATAATAAAGCGGAGGGTGTCGAGGTTGAGACGCAATGCCGTGCCGGTGCTGACGCTGACAGCAGTCGGTGTGGTGTAAAGATAGGCGGCACCCCACGCGTACGACCACTGCGTAACACTGCGTTCCTGACTCGGCGCCGGAGGCTTACTGATGCTTAGCGGGCCGCTTAACTAACTTACGGTAACTCATTGGCCCATCGCCACCTCGATCGCCAAGGGCGGGGGGGGGCTGCGTTAGTTAGGGCGCCTGCGTGAGGGCGCCTGCCTTAAGGGCCTGCGCCTGCGTTAGGGGGCCTTGCGTTAGGGGCCGGCCGCCTGCTAGGCCGCCGGCTACAGGGCTGCTAAGGGGCGGGGCCCGAACGACGCTTAAGCTGAGAAGGCCTTCTTCATTTTCAATCTCGACACATCCTCCGTCCAGGGATGAGAGATTTTGTGTGATAGCTAGCAAGACATGTTGAGCGAATATGCGTGTCTATAGGTCTTCTGTGAATTTGCTGCGCTCCCGCGACCCGCGTGGACTGTCGCGTGCAACGGCCGACCCCAACTTGTGCGGCGGGGCCAACGTTTGCTCCTCGAACGTGTCTCGCGCCTCGTCGTACTCTTCATTGCTCTCCTCCGTCGTCCTCTTCTGCACTCGAGGCCACGCGGCCTGACTGCCTGAGTCTGCATCTGCCCTCTCCTGGCCCGGCTTCTCGCTCTTCACCGTGTGGAAAAGCCGCCGTCCGAAGCCTGGGCGGCCTCGCTGCTCCGAATCCGACTCGATGTCGGATCCAGGCCGCGCGGTCGATGCTTCTGGGTATGCTTGTGCGTCTGCTGCTTCTGACAGAGAGCTGAGCGACGGGCTCTGATCCCGTACGGCAGCAGCTGTCGTTGAGCCGTCGCCGTACAGGTCCTCGCTTTCGTCTGGTCTGCCGGCCAAAGCAACGTCGCGCATCGAATCAGGCCGTCGCTGGGCCTCCTCCTGCGTGGTCTTGACCTCCTTCTCAGCCGCCTGCTCCTCCCGACCAGTGTGTGTCTTGCTCGAGGCCTTGAAGTGAGTCTTGAACCACGATCTGACTCTAGAGTCTCCCTTGCCGGGTGATGCTGGCGACACTGGCGACGCTGGCGACGCTGGCGACGTTGCTTGGTCACCCTGGCCAACGGTGGCAGCCTCCGTCGCAGGCACAGTTTCTTTAGCCTCGACCTGACCCCGTGCTTCGCCATCATCGGGTAGGTCGTTAGCCGCGCCAGTCGCAGCACGCTCCCTGCCCTCGCCCTCGTGCCCGCCCTCAGCCTCCGCCACCGCCACGACGCCGTCCGTGGCGTGAGGGCTAGAGCTGCTGGTTGGCCGTGCCACAGCCGCCGTTTCAGCACTGCCTACTCCAGCACTGCCTGCTCCAGTCGTCCCTGCTGTCCCCTTGCTCAGCAATCCACCAAATCGGATCGGCCTCCCTTCTCGCGACTTCCTCTTCTCCTTCTCCGCGGCGGCCTCCCCTTGGCGTTTCTCTTTCGCTGCAGCCGCCGCGCGCTTCTCTTCGGCCTTCCGCTTTCTTGCCTCCTCTCTTTCGGCCTCTGCTCTCTCGTTAGCCGAACGATACGATTGACTCAGACGACATGAGGCACTTACCTTGAGCCTTCTTCAAGTCTTGCTTCATCTCCGCTTGTCTCGTCTTCTCGTTGATCGCTTCCTGTCTCTGCCGTTCCTGGTCAAGCCGAATCTCTTCGTCGCGAGCTCGCTGCTGTTCCGCCTTTTCGGTGATGTCGTCAAGCATAGGCTGTAGCCGCGTCCGCGCAATGGCATCGATTTCCGACTGGTCGATGTATTTTCCTCCTCCAACGTGTACCCTACCCACGTGCATAATCCTTTCGTCGCTCTCACGCTGTGCCCTTTCCCTTGCTTGACGTTCCCAGAGCTCCCGTTGCTGCGGGCTCGCCTTGCCAGTGTCCGCAAACACTTTCTCGTCCATCTTGTTCAATTCGGCCGTCACATTCCGATGCGCTGCTTGAAGAAGCGCGTCTCGGTCTGCCTGCCGCTTCTTGGCGTCCACCTCGGTCAGCTTGCTCTGGAACACCGACATTTGCGTCCTGATCTTCCGCGACTGTTCTCCGTCCGAGTCATCGCCGTCATTCTTCGTGCTCGCCCTTCTGCGCCGATTTCTCAGCGACAGCCGTGAGCGCGGCGAACGCGCTGATCCCGCGTTCGCGCCATAGTACTGTCGATACTCGGCCTCTTCATCGTGCAGTTTTGCCAGCCGCTCCTGCGCCAGGCGACGAGCGGCCTCGTCAAGATTCTCATATTTTGGCAACGCGTCTCCAGCGCCGCTGCCGCTCGATGACTCTGACGCCGCGCGATTCCGAGCCGCCTGGGCCCCCAAATAGCTATGGGATGGTCTGACACCCTTGGCCTCGTCGATATGGCTCTGCTGGATAGCATACATCTTCTGGGCCATGGCCACAGCCGACGCTCGCAGCATCGCTTGACGCTTTCTCTCTTCGACCTCAATCGCCACTGGCGGATTTGAGCCATATAGCTGGCGAGCAACGTTGTTCTTGGCAATATTCTGTATTCTGGCAGCTTCCAAGCCTACGTCATGCGATGTCAGTTCAGATGGTGTCTGGAACTTGTGGGTCGAAGTGGCTGCTTTCAAGGCCCAGTCGCCCTGGTTAGTCCGCGGTTTGGTAGGCGCCGAGCCTGCCCGACGTCTGCTCTCAGCCATGGCACCCGTGGCTGCACGAAGCGCATTGCCGGCTGACCCCGGCTTCGGTTCAGGAGGCGACTTCTTGCCAAGTGCTGGGACTACAGGTGAGGAGCCGTGTTCACTCTGGCCTGGCTCGCCATGCGCGAGTATAGCGGCTTTTGATCCTGCCGCACTCATTTCAGGCTGCCACACTGGATCCAATTCATAGTCTTGGGCCTGAAGTGCTGCCTGGTTTGCCGCAAGCGAAGCCCCTGGCTTCCAGTGCTCGAAGGGCTTCTTGTTACTTTCTGCAAGACTGGCGGCGGCGCTAGCGGAAGCCAAGGTCATACCCCCCTGCGATGGGAAAGAGGGCAAGTCCCGGGCTCGAGCATGCTTCAGTGACGTAGCTGCACCTGGGTGCTGGGTCAGCGGGACGATGGCAAACATAAGGCTTCGCTGACTGACCTGCGGACGACAAGTGGCCCGTGTCGTCGAGCAATGGGGCCAACCCCGATCTGGTCACGGCATCTGTTGCAGCGTGTAGGGCAGTGGAAGCAGCTGGCGACGGGCTATGAGCCCAGACGTTCAAATAGACTCTCGGACCGACTTACCCTGCGATTCAAGCTTAATCGACGGAGAGAGTGGGGCTGTCTGATGCAAGGTAGCCGACATGGTCAACAACAGTACGCTGGATGGTTGGGCCTATTTTTTCTCCCTCAAAAAGCAGCAATTTGAACTCCTGTTGATACTTAGAGGGGAGAGTTGAGAGGGACTCGAGACAGACGGCCAGGTCTATGAAGGACAAGGACTTGACGTCATGCTGAGAACGGCACCTGCTCCACCTAATTACAGGGTTCAAGCGAGCCTAGTTAGTGCCCAAGATGGGAGTGTCAGCAGTGTGGGCCTCGGATCGCCGACCGAGGGATATCCTTACTAGCCCAGGGCAAATTTCTCCATTACGCACTACCCGCATCAGGACTTCCATAGCACAATGAACCACAACTTGCTCCGATCTGACAGCTTCCGCTTGGAGGAAAGGTGGATCTTGGTCTCCTGAGTGGATCACAAACTATGACTGACAGTCATGACTCAGTGGCCGGGTTCGACAGAGTGCTGAACTTCCGCGATGTCGGTGAGTTTGTCGGCAGGTTCACACACGGAAGCCGCCTCAAACCTGGAATGCTCTATCGCAGCGCACGGCTTGACGATGCAACACCTTCTGATCGCGACAAGCTGGTCAATCAACTCAACATCACTACAGTAATTGACCTGCGCTCCACGACCGAGCATATCATTGCGGCCAAGAAGCATGCCGATGCTGTCGCCCTGGCACAAGCCGCAGCTCAGCCGCCAACCGCAAAGGAGACAGATGTTGCGCCCTTGAAGATCCCAGGCCTACGCTACGCCGAAATCAATCTGAATGGCAGGGCCTTCGAGAGAGCCCTTGTGTGGCAGCTCAAGTATGGCAGTCTCGCCAGACTTGTCTTCTTAATGGCCACCGGATATCGCGCCGAAGGCATCGCAATTCTCAGTCGGGAAATCATGGTCCCACGAGGCCTCACCGGGCTGGGCGTCGACACACTTGATCACAGTGGACCTGAGATTAAGGAAATCTTCGACGTCCTGGCCGACCAAGACTCGTACCCCGTCCTCGTCCACTGCACCCAGGGCAAGGACAGGACTGGTATTTCTATCCTACTGGTTCTTCTCTTGTCAGGAGCGCCCATGGAGGGCATTGTCAAAGACTACCGCCTGTCGGAACTGGAGCTCGAATCTGAAAAAGAGGAGAGAATGAAAGAGATTACCAAGTTTGGCTTGGATGAAAGCTTTGTCAAGTGTCCGCCCGACTTTTGCGATCGCATACTGAACCACGTAGAGACTAAGTACGGGGGGATTGGCAAGTATCTTGAGAGTATCGGTGTCGATGAGACCCAGCAAGCCAATGTCAGGAGAATCTTGGTGGCGTCTTGATTAGACTCCTGATAGACGACGTGACGTTCGTCTTGCAATGCGCACATTTCTGATGCCGGGATAAAGATGCATAACTGCATGCATGAACATGGCGTCTCCGAATTACCCGGCGGATCATACTATAATAGGATAAGCTCGGGTATTAAATTGCGTCATCGCGAACGACAAAACATGTTTTACAATATTTTTTAGCCTTTGGCCCTGCGCCGCAATGATGTCGGTGCCGAGAGCAGCCAAACACATCATAGCTGTTCCCGTTCACTCCACCTGTAAGAGAGTTGTGTCAACATCATAGTATCCTCTCAAGTTAGCTCCCCTACCAACCCTATTTTTTAATCACCTGCCAGATTATGTTCAATACCACTGCCGGTGGTAGTAGTAGTAGCAGCAATAGTAGAAGTGTTCGAAAATGCGCAGTCAATGGGGGTATGCGGCCCTACTCCCGCTCTTCTCTTCCTTGGTATGGATTGGTATGCTCATGGGGATGCTGATTTACTGGTAAGTTAACTCAACTCCCATCGGCCTCACTTTTTTTGGTCCTCCTGTCCCGCAAAATGCTCAACCGCCCTTTCTTTTGGCCAGGTGCGCATCCGGACACCCCCACTACCCTTCGATGGGAGTTAATCAACACATCGCATTCATTTCCGACGTGGGTGCCTTCCGGCTGAAGCCACTCTTCATCAGCGCCTCGGCCGTGATGGTCACCACGCTCGACCTGGGCTTCGTCGCCGAGCGCTGGCTGCGACACAATGGGCGGCTGGCGCCCAACACGCGGTTTCAAAAGACGGCGTCGCTGCTCAGCATCTTCTTTGCCGGCGTCGGCGCCGTCGGCCTAATCATCCTCACCATCTTCGACACGTACCGGCACCACAAGGTGCACCACGCCTGCCTGGCGCTGTTCATTGGAGGCTACGTCATCTCCGCCATTTTCGTCTGCATCGAGTATCAGCGCCTGGCCATCCACTACCGCGAGTTATGGATCCTGCGGCTCTCATTCTGGATCAAGCTGGCCTTCATCATCGTCGAGGTCATCCTCGCCATTGTCTTTGCTTCGACCTTGTCCAACTCCGACAACTCCCGCACTCGCCAGGACGTATCGGCCGGCGTCGAGTGGACGGTTGCCTTTATCTTCACCCTCTACGCGCTTTCCTACGTCATCGATCTTCTCCCCGCCATACAGTCCAAAAACCACACTCCTCAGGGCTTCGGTAAGAACGGCACCATCTCCACAGAGGATCACGTTGAACAAGGCCACTACCACGGAGGGGATGGAGAAGACGATGAAAAATACTATACGCCTACTGTATCTCCCCCACTTCATGCGACTGGTGCTGCTAGTGCTACTGCTGCCGCTGCAACCAGTTCGGATCTGTCTCGCCCTAAAAGTAGAGACGGAGTCTTGGGCTGGTTAAGCAGAGCCAGGAGGGGCTGGCCTAGCTTTTCCGGCTAGAAGAGAGGATTTAATTTGTTTGCTTTTATTTCTGTTATGTTTTTTTTGCTCTCTTCTTATTTAATTAATCCCACACTCCATGGCACAGGACTGCTCGCAGGCGGGAGCACTACACTCGATGATATTACTTTTACTTTTCGTTGGTGGCTACTTGATTTAGCATCAAGAGGAGTTCAAAATGTATTAATTGTACGACACAGTAGATTGAAGAGCATGTTATGACAGCGCACCAGCATGATGTTAGACTCGGAGCAAGGAATTTGATAGACAGGATCGACAACAAGCACTAGGTAACAATGTTTTATCTAAAAAGAATTAGACCCATGCACTAGGTAATGGTTATCTAAAAAAGGTACACACAAGTATTTAAAAAAAGTATATTAACGCCAAGTTGTTGCTTTGTATACACCGACACGACATAACTTCTGACTCGCAAACGTGGGCTCATTTTCTCCTTCGCGCTCCTGCGGTAGCCCTTCCACCTCCACCGGCTCGCATCATAGCCGTCCTTGAACGGGTCTCAATGGCATAACCAGTAGGCCTCTGCTCCACCTCGACCCGAACTCCCTGTCCACTACTGCTGTCGCTGCTCTCCTCTTCCCCCTCTCCCTCTTCCTCTCCCGACTGCCCATCACTTTCGCCACTCGAGACGGCTAGGTAATTCATCACCTCGGGCGGCGGACCTTCTGGTCGAAACAGCCCATCCGGCTGCCTGCGTGGTTGCGGGCCGGACTGCCCAGACACGCGTCTTGATGGAGGGGGAGATGCAAAGCGAGGATCCGAGGGATCGAAGCGAGGGACACGGCCTTGACCCTGGCTTGGCATTTGGTCAATGGGATAGCTCACCAGACTGGACGTGGAGCGAGTGCGTGGTTCCCAGTCTGGATCGGTCGGCTCAGGGCGAGAGGCGCGCGAACTATTTGATGATAGGCGAGAACGCGGACCATACATGCCGGGATATGAGACATATCGGGACTGAGGATGAGCATAGTATGGGTGAGGGTAGGTCAGGTATTGAGGTTGGGCAGGCCAACCTTGCATGGAAGGGTCGCCGGAGTTTTGTCGCGAGGGTGGTGCAGACCGACGAGCATAGTAGGCAGCAGGGTAGGCGCGGTCTTCAGGCGGGAGAGGATAAGGTACGATGACGTCACTTCGATTGTCATTCTTGGAGCGGGAGGAAGCGGTACTCTTGCGCCGAGCGCGAGTAGCTTCCACAGGCTTGAGTCTGGGAGAGCTGCTTGAGGAAGTATCCTTCTTCGCTGAGGCCTTCTTGACTTCGGCCTTCTTCTGCTTTGATTTACCGGGAGCAGTGGCTGCTTGCTTGCCCTTTGGCGAAGACTTGGCGGGAACAGCAGCAGGAGGCTGAGGTTGAGGTGGGGAGTAGCCAGACCGTTCTAACAAGTCAATCTCTGCAGGAGAGAGCGTTGGTGCCCTCTTACCCAGAGCGCGAGCACGCCTGATTCTCTCAAGGGCTCGATTCAGCAAAGTTTTCTCCTTTTCGCGAAGGATTCCTTGAGCCTGGCCTCTGCGAACCAGGTCGGCATTTGGCGCATAGTCGTCATCGGAAGGAGTGTAGTCGTCATAGTCGTCGTCATAGTCGTCGTCGTCGTACAAGTACAACGTACGCCGTCGGTTAGTGGGCCAGCGTTCGCGCCCATGCACGCCAGCAAGACGCAAATCATCAGAAAGAAATCTTTTTTGAGCATAAGCAGGATCCAGCTCAACGCCGCGGAGACCGTCATCGTCGGTCTCAAGTTCTTCAAAACGATCGTCATACTCGGACCACGACTGGTGTGCATGCCACGCCCTTTGGCTCCTTCCCAGTCGTGCCCCGGGTGGTGGTCTTCCCCATTCAGAACGGGGCACTTCGAAAGGAGCTCGCGGCCGACCACCTAGACCGCCTCCTCGGAAAAAGCATTCTCAATAGGTCTATCCATCAAAGAAGCATGACCTAAGATGGTGACGCCGGAGGCGCCAATGAGCCACAGCAGGGTTGCAAAGGGGCCAGAAAAGAAAGCAATAGGGACAGAAATGCAGAGTAGACCGGTGTACAGCTGGGAAGTTGTTGCCCTGATGGTTCCGATTGCCAGGTCGCCGCCTTTGAGTTTGCCAATGAACCACATGCCGAAAACGACAAAGACGATGTCGAAGAGCAGCCAGGGGTTGGTGATGAGGCTATAGATTGCGAGCATGACAAAGACGACGGCATAGTTGCTGGAGAAGTAGGCCAGATTGTAGTTGACGCGGGTCTGGATTTCAGCAAAATTATTAGGCTTGGACAGTCTCTTAAGATCGAGGAACTCGGAGACGGGCTTCAGGTTGGCGAAGCGAGTAGCCATGGACTGGCTGCTGACGCTGTTGAGGCGATCCTGCAGGTTGAGGCGCGAAGTGATGACATCGAAAGGGATGTTGATGCGGGCCATGTTGGAGCGATGTAGACAAGGCAGTGAAGAGCGGGCGATGGGTACAGTGAGGGCGAACGAGAGGTCTGCGTTGGGGAGGTAAGTGCCTGAGTCAGCAGCGAGCGTGCCGGAGGTGCAAAGCGGGCGTTCTGAGCGGAAGGAGCGACTTGGGGCCGGAAGGTGCTTACAGTCTCAGCGCTGAAGAGGCAGGAGCGAAGCAGCAGGAATGAAGCAGCAGCGGGCGGTGAAGCGGTAGTAGTGAATGGCAAAGGCGAATGGCGAACCGGAAGAAGGGAGTAGGAGAAAGGGTTGAAAAAGGAGCAAAGACAGGCCGAAGGCCCCGGGGCCCCCTGTCCTCCGTCTATTTTTCCAACAGGAACTCCGGGGGGCAAATTGCGTCGAGCTGTAGGGGGTCACGTGACTGCAAGGGGGCGGGGGCACCCCCACAGCCACAGCCACAGCTACACGCGTAAGTGCCCGGCCCTCCCGTTAAAGCTGCAAAGCTGCAGATTCAGGGTAAGCGAGGGGCCATCTGGCAAGAAAGATAGAGATAGAGCGGAGGGAAGGAAGAGGAGGAGGAAGAGGAAGAGGAAGATATCGAGAAAGGAATAACAGGAATGAAGAAGAAAAGGTGAGAACACGTCAGACGGGGTTGGGATATTTTTCAATAGTCCCCAATTGGGCCACGTTTATGCACTTGGGTGGCAACACCCCACAGGTGGACAGCCTCACTCTGTTGTCGACTTATATGTGAGTAAAAGCAAAGCATGCGGATCCTGCACTGGGTGCTCTTCTGCGCCCTGCTGGTGGTGGCATCGGCATTTACCAAGGAGGACCACGAGATCTTCAGGCTCAAAGAGGAGGTGGAAGCGGCGGAAGGCAGCGGCGTCTCCTTTTACGACTTCCTCGGCGTGTCTCCTGCAGCAACATGGGAGGAGATCGACAAGGCCTTCCGGCGGAAGTCACGCACGCTGCATCCCGACAAGGCACGCAATTCGTTCATTGCGGCGCGGTCGACGCCCAAGCCGAAGAAGAAGGGCGAGAAGCGGAAGCCGGGAGTGCACGTGTCCAAGGGCCCGTCGGAAGCTGAAATCAACAAGTTTACAAAAGAAGCAACGCAGCGGTACAGCCGGCTCGGGGTGGTGGCTAGCGTGCTCAAAGGGCAACAGCGAGAGCGCTACGACCATTTCCTGCGCCACGGCTTCCCGGCATGGAAGGGCACAGGCTACTACTATTCTCGATATCGGCCGGGCTTGGGCACGGTCATCTTCGGCCTATTCCTGGTAGGCGGCGGTGTGGCGCACTACTTTGCGCTGTCAATCAGCTACAACCGCCAGCGAGAGTTCATGGAGCGGTACATCCGGCAGGCGCGAAAGATGGCCTGGGGCGATGAGACGGGCATCCAGGGCATTCCGGGCATCACGAGCCCGGCTGAGGTGCCAGCGATTTCTGAGGCAGAGGAGCCGGACCCCGGAGTCAAGCTCAATCGCAAGCAAAAGCGCGAATACGAGCGGCAGCAGAAGAAAGACAAGTCACGGGGAAAGGGGACTGCGGCAGCAGACAAGGCAGAAAGCAAAGCGCAGACGGTGGTCACACCGACCGGCAGCAAGCGACGAGTGGTAGCAGAGAACGGTAAAGTTCTGATTGTGGATAGCGTGGGCAACGTCTTCCTCGAGGAGACCGATGAGGAGGGGAACGTGGAGGAGTTCCTCCTAGATCTGGAGGAGATCCACAAGCCGACATTCGCCGACACCGCGGTAGTCAAGTTGCCGCTGTGGCTATGGGGTAAAACCTTGGCTTTGTGTGAGAAGGGGCCTACGACACGGGCAGTAGCGGGTAGCGAAGTGATGCGAACGGCGACGGTGAATAACGAATCAGAAAGCCTATCTGTGGCAACTGGGTCTGCGGTGCAGGACTTGAGCGCCAGTCAGATCTCGGACAACGGATTTGAGATGATTGATGCGAGCGGCATCGAAGAGGAGGCGGTGGCGGAAGCGGTGGCCGTGGCCGTGGCGAGTCAGAAATCGGGGGTGAAGAAGCGGAGAAAGGGCAAGAAGTGAGGGGAGAATGTACATGTGTAAAGCATGACGTAGAGATTAGACCTGAGACCAGGACAATACGTGTACTGCATAATACTGCATGAAGCCTGTGGCCTACTCGACGCTTAGCCGGACGAAATTCGGTTTCTTCGGTATATAAATGTCTGTGTGGGTCTATGACCTATAGACTTGCCCCCCTACCTCTCTCGAGAACCTAACAATCAGGCTCCCTTCTATCCTGCTCCTAGTAGCTAGGAGAGTTAGGACAGAGTATCAGCCCCTCCTCAAAAGCCTATACTCTGTCGGGCCACCTTCCTCCCCTTCCTAGATTGCACCATCTATACAGCCCTGAACTGGGGCAGGATACAAGCCCTTAAGAACCACCTTGCTGCATGTGGGGCACATGTGGGTCGGGTGAGTATATCCTGGAGCCTTGGGGAGTCGCATCTCTCTAACAGCCAGGCTCTGTTCCTTGCCTATGGGCAGTGTAGGAGCACATGGCACACTGTCTGCACTGGCTTACAAGCATAAATATTAAAGTTCCAAGAAAGGTAGCCAGGATTTGGGAGTACGTCGTACTTTCTCAGTTGGAAGCCCCAGGGACTGTGTAGAACTTAGTATGTTGTGTTGGTTTCTGTCGTGCTTGGCCGCTACAAAAAGTGTTTCGCAATCCCCGCCACCGCCCCCAGAGCCTCGCCAACGCCACCGCCCATGCCGGGCAGCGCAGTACCGCCCTGGTGATCGCGGGCGCCGCCTCGCGCATAATACCGTCCTCCTGGCCGTCCTGCCGCCGCACTGCCGGCCAGATTCTCCAGACTGCGCGGCAGGCGCACACCGACATGCGCGAGGATCTTAGTAAGCGCGCCGCCCGTAATCAGCGGCATGATGACGAGGAAGAAAACCTTGACCGGGTTCCGGCGCACATATTCGAATAGCTCGCGGAGGAACTTGCGGATGCGCGCGACAAAGCCGGAGCGCGGGCGTGGGCGCGAGGAGTAGCCGCGCCCACTGCGGCTGCTGGAGTAGACTTTGTCGTTGCCCACGCCGAATAGCGACGAGGCCGAGCGTGAGAAGGACGGCTGAGTATATGGGCCGCCGTTGCGGGAGTAGTAATTTGGGCCGGCGCTGCGAGAGGAGTAAGATTTGCGCCGTGAGGGCGAGGGTGAGCGTGTGCCGTCGTTCCAGAAGCCCATGGCGAGAGTGGGCGAGTTGATCGTTGACCACTTGTTGAGGGCAATGAGCCTGACAGGCAGGAGTTGCTGACAGGTTCCTGCTTTCCTGGAAATCGACTGTGGACAGTTGGGCTGCGAAATGTGAGTGGCTGGGGGGTCGGTAACGCGCAGCACCCCGCAACCTTGATGCAGTATTATGCCGAAAGAAGCTAGCGGGTGTTGAACCCTAAACTCTAAAAGTCAAGCCACTGTGGCGTTTCGCCCGCTTGGCGCTCGACGTCATCGACGCTCTGAAGTAACAGCGTGCTGGCTTGGGGGAGGTGCCTGAGCAGCCCAGGCAGACGTCTGCTTGGCCTTGTATTTGCACTGGCAGCCGCCTCGTCTTTGCACCAGCAGCCGCCTCTGGCTTGATGGTTATACCTCCTGCACTCGCTACGCGCCGAGCCTGCCACGCCCGCCACGCCTGCCATTCTTGAAGCCTTGCACTTTCCCTGAGCCGGCCGCGCCTGCCATTCTTGAAGCCTTGCACTTTCCCCGAGCTACTCACTAGGCGGCACCTGCGCCCCCTCAGTGCTTTACCAGGCACGCCCGGCACGGCAGACACCACCGCCGCCCACATTGGTCATCATGACGTCTGATCCACTACCGGATTACTGTAAGTGCCAATCAGGATCACCAGGAGATTACCTTTAGGATGAGGGGAGTAGATAAAAGATGAATGTCGCCACCGTGGCACTGACTCTCCCCGCCACAGACGCCATCCTCGACGTCTCGCCCACCGCCACCGACATCCAGATCAAGACAGCGTACAAGAAAGCCGCGCTGAAATGGCACCCGGACCGCGTCCCCGTCGACAGCCCTGAGCGTAGTAAACGCACCAAGAAATTCCAGCAAATCAACGACGCCTATTTCACGCTCTCGGAGCCCTGGCGCCGCCGCGAATACGACCATGCCCGGCATTCACACAGTGGCTCCTTCGCGCCCACCGACGATGAAGGCGAGGCAACAGCAGAAGAGGCTGACGAAGAAATCCCTCGCCCTGACGCTAAAGCAGGAGCCGGCACCAGCACTGGTACTGGCGCTTTTTTCAACTGGTTCGCCGGCGGTCGGCAGCGAACGGCTAATCACGGTCACGACCACGCCGACGCCGACTCACAGTTCGGCCATGCGTTCGAGGAGATGATGGCCGACGACCTCACCGATGGTGAGGGTGAGGCGCGCACGCCAAACACCCGCTTCTGGGCCATTGCAGGCACGCTGTCCGGCGCCGTGCTGGGCTTTATCGTCGCCAACGTCCCCGGTGCCGCGGCTGGTGGCGCCGTGGGCAATCGGCTGGGTGCGCTGCGCGATAAGCATAAGCAGTCCGTCTACCAGACTTTCCAGCAGCTGCCGCAGACTGAGAGGAATAGGCTGCTGACTGAGCTGGCTGCCAAGTTGTTTGCGACCGCGTTGACATGATAGTTTTTTGAATTTACAATAGTTGGTACATGGTGTGAGAGCTGGGGGCGTTGAGAGGTAGGCGGTCAGACAGGCAGACAGACAGACAGACAGACAGGCAGATAGGTAAGTGGCAAGTGGCTTATACTATGCTTGGAATGGAATTGGTTGTCATACCATAGTATATAGATAGCTTGTCAAATGAATAATGATCTATACAGTCAGTCTTGATAAAGATTTCTCAATCCAGGGTATGATTTCAAAAAAGCCATTTGATTGCTGAAAATACTTAGACGCCAATCCATTCGCACCTTTGGCCATCCCCACTTGCTCTCGCGGTCCCAATAATGCAAATCCTACCAATCCACCCCAAGCCCTACAACAAAGCAGCCAGCCCCAGCACGCCGGCGCCGACAACACCCATGACCGACACACAGATGCGGTCACCGTTGCCGTTGCCAGTCGCACTTGCCGAGGCGCTTGCTCCCGCCGTCGATCCCGATCCCGAACCCGTGGTCGCTGTCGCTGTCGCTGTGGCCGCGCCGTTTTCTGCACTGCTCGCGATCGCACTGGCCTCCGACAGCGCGCTCTGGTAGTACGAGTCGGTTGACAGTGTGGACAGCACCGATTCAGCCGAGGAGAGAACCGATGCCGCCTCCGAGAGGTAGGAGCTGTACAGGCTGTTGGTGCCCAGGACCGACTCGGCCGAGGCGAGCACCGACGATGCGTCAGCCAAGGCCGAGCTGAGATCCTGCGCCAGGCAGACCGCGGGGAGGACGGAGGCAAGGATGTAAGTGGCCTTCATGTTTGCTTAATTTGATTTGATTTGGTTGAGATGATTTTCCTCTTTTGGCGATTGGGCTTTGAGGGAATGGCGTGGGAGGCTGGAAAGTTGGTTGGTTGGTTGATTGATTAGATGATCAAAGGAGCGAGCTTGACTGCTTTTCCGTTTGCATACACCGTGAAGGAAAGTGTGAAGAACAAAGACAATAGAACAAAGAAAGGAGAGAGAGGCACAGAGGGCCGCAGCGAGACTTGAATACACATACTTCGTTACCAGCTCACCCTTCCCCTTCTCGACCCTGTGCCGTCGTATTCGTTTCCATCTCAACCTGGAGAGCCGTCGTATTCGTTTCCATCTAAACCTGGAGAGCCGCCGTATTCGTTTCCATATAAACCTGGAGAGCCGTCGAAGGGTTTCCGAGTGGCATACGGTAGTATCGACGACATTAAATTTGTTTGAGGTTCAGGGGAGCCGAAGTGGGGACTGAAGCATGGCAAATCAATGACAGGGCAGTCGAAGGAATGTTGCGGCGATCATGAGTCACCAATCATTGGTGTTTGTCAAGGGTGTGCTCCTCCTCCCAATGCGTCTGCTTGAGACAGGATGGCTCTTGTAGGAAACCGCATCGTGGCACAACGGCGTGTCTCATGCCACCGAAAGGAATTAGCAGTCTTCCCAGCCGCCTTGTCCTGGCCAGATGTGACCTCCGCTCTAGTCTAGTTTTGGCGTAATCGCGGAGTACACAATCAAACTGGCAACCGCTGCTTGTCTCTGCTACTATTACGGTGCCATCCATGCCAAAGTACCAACAACCCTTTTGGCGCTGTGGCAATTCTATCCAATTACAGTCTACTCTATTATGCCCCCCAGGTGAACCTTAATACCAAACCAAGCACTCACCCTTCATTCGTCATCGGGGTACTTCCACCCTTGCGGCCTCCTTCTCGCCTTGATATCCCCCACCAATTGTCTATAACTCCTCTGATACCCTCTCCCAAAGTTTCCCCGCCGATCCCCGACCTGCAGTGCCTCTGCCAGGGCTGCCACACGGTCACTGTTTGAGGTCGAAATTCCACGATGTTCCAACTCTGCCCGCATTTCGTCCGCGAACATCCACTCGCGATACTCTTGTGCCGTTGCGCCTGTCCAGCGGGCGGGGAGGGTATAGTGACCGGCGTTGCCCTTATCTGACGAGCCTCGCCCTGTCTCTTGATCCTCTTCTTGATCCTCTTCTTGATCCTCGTCCTCTTCATCCCCTTCCTCTCCCTTTTCTTCTTCTTCCCCATCCTCGTCAATTTCGACTACATTGTCCCGCTTAGAATCGGCCGTGTCTTTAAACTCAAATGCGGTCTCGTAGCCAGTCTCAGATTCGGTCTCGTCACTGGTCGCAGATTCGCTTTCACCAGAAGTCTTAGACTCGGTCTCATCACCGGTCAAGGATTTGATTGGATTGTCACTCTTGGATTCATCCTCGATTGTCTCTGCCCTGTCCGGACGCCCCCGGTCGCCGGCTTGGCGCTCACTGGGCTCTACGGTGGTTATTCTCATCTCCTCGTCATAGGTAAAATCTGCCCTTGTGCCGTAGAATCCCTCTCGGATCAAAGAAATTGACTTGGCAAGTACAAGCTGTGCACTGGACATGTCTTGATCTGAGTACAAAGCATTCCCAATCCCATTGGTTGCCACGTCTGCGATGATATCCAGGGACTGAATTGCCCTGTCAATGTGATGGATTATGTCCGGTGTCAGGAGTGGATCAAGGTCCTCTGGATCCGGCATGGACGGGAAAGAGATGTTGAGTCGTCGGGTGGTACCAGCATCGTACATCAGAAGATAAGTGCGGAATAGCATGTTCCACATGCGTCCGGACACCTCTTCGAGCGTCCATGGTTCCCAGTCGGGCGGTTTATCCACTGACTTGCTCACGTACTCGCGCAGCTCCTGGAGATTGTGGACCAAGCGATCGGCGGCAATGGCTCGTGCTGCTGTCTGGGCAGCTAGAGTTATATTGCCTGGTGGTGAGCGCGGATCGACCGTTCGACTGTCCGCTTGTCTCCTTCTGGGTGGAGTGGGCGTTCCGGGAGATCGATACTCGGGAAGAAGTATGATTTCTCCGTCATCTCCCGCGGCTGAAAGGCCATGCGCTGAGGCCTGGGGCCCTGGCGTCTTGTTCTCCGCGTTTGAATCACAAGCTCCAGAGCCCTCTGAACCCCCAGAGCTCCTGGCTCCTGGTTTGCCTGGTGGCCGCGCCTGTGGTTGCTGAGATAGAGGGGGATGCATCCTTTCGCCTGGGCAAATTTGGCCGGATGGGAAGTAACTCCTTGCAGCGCAGACGTGGTGATACTGGCGAGCGTATTTTGGACACGGGTGGCAGGTTGCATGGTGGTGGGACTGTGGTGAGACTGGCGAGGCCACATCGGCGTCACATCGGTCAGCAAGTGGCTGTCTGGGGCCTGCTGTTGGGCTGCTGAAAGGCGTATTTCCTGCGCCTATGTCACGATGGATTCCAACCGGCGAAGCCGCGACAGACCGTGGTTGGCTTCCTGACTGGCGACGTTGAGCTGTCGAGCGTGGAGAAAGGGGATTTTGCCTCGGCTGGGGTTGAGAAGAAGCACCCGTGGTGAAAATTCTACTTGGAGCAGCCAAGACATTTCGCGCTGGCCAAAGCACAGGAGTGAAGTGAAAGCTGCCCCTACATGGGGCATGCCGCCCAGCAGGTGTTGGGCTATCTGATTTCTCCTCCTGGTATGCGTCAGAGAGATGCGGAGGCGCCGAGAGCCGGTATACCTGTGAAGATCGAGCAGGTGCTGGTGAGGGGAAAGGGTGAGGCGACGTGTTGTTGGCCTTCAAAGATTTTCGCGGGTGCTTAGCATCAGAATCGCATTCATCGTCGCTGTCATAATTTTCATCGCCACTTTCATCCATGGATTCTGACGCGGAATGGGAGCGTTTGAGAGGAACAAACTTTTCTGGTACAGTAGAACTGAGATCGGTTTCGCTCTCGGTAGCATCGGCGTCGGCATCGGCGTCCTCGTTGTCTTGATCCTGATTGTTGACATCATGATCGGCTGGAGGATTGTCTTGCCCTGCCGATTCGTCTGGTTGAGTCGAGGGAGAAGTCTCGACTGCCATCTTGGATGCTACGTTCCCACCACCACCGGAAAGCTTTGGCACCTGGCTTCCGCCGTCATCTCTGCCAGGAGCTTGGAGTAGCCAGTCCCATTTGAGCTTGCGGTCCAAGTCGCGCCTCTGCTGGATCTGAGTCATGAAGGCGGTGCTTGTCGTGAAAGATAGATTCTTGAATGCCTGGAGGTGGTAGGAAGAAGGGACCAGTAGCTGCTCTTTAGGAAACCAAAGAGCAAAGACAGAGCAGAATGATGTTTGTCGTGGAGAGCCTGGCAAAGGGGGCGAGACATTGGACATGGCCCTTTAATACGATCAAAAAGAGACTTACAGTCATGGCAGGAACAGCACGCAAACAACATTGAAGATAAAGAAGACAGGCATAGTCGAGGACTTCGTTCTGATGTTTCTTTCTGCGCTGGCTGCAAGCAGATTGAGACGCAAAGCGAACAAAGGCACTTGTGGCCAGGGACCACGGTATTGAGGAAAGCGATCTGCATTGGGATGTTGAGAACACTGTAGGATGCATAACAAGCAGGACTGGAGAACGATGGGAATTGTCAAAGACTGGCATTGCATGATGAAGCGGCACCGACATGTCTCGCTCATCGAGTTATCCAAACATGTGTATTCAACACTAAGAACGGTCAAAGAGTTTAATGCTTTTCAACAGCGCAATTGTCCGCTTCGCAAGGCGGCAAAAACAACCGGAAAGATCATAAGGAGTACCCTGGCTTCCAGCAGCCCTGGCTCGTGCATGGTCAGCAAGTTCTGAACTCGGGCACGCACGTGTCAGTTGTCCATTCCTGGCAGAGACGAACAATGGAAGGGGGCAGCTAGCACAGTAGCTTCCGGATCCGCGCTGCCGCCAGGAACTTTATTCTCGAAGCTGGCGGCCGGCCGTCAGCTGACGGTATAGTGCTCTCTCCTCAGAGGACACATCCGCCGATTCCGTGTAAGGGAGGCATTTGCCTTGGCCACACGCTGGGCGGCATTGACAGCTGGTGTTTGAGAGAGCGAGGTGCGGGGTTAACAAGTGAGTACGTGAGAGTTTGCGCGAAGGCAGGAAAGGGAAAGGCAGACTGCGAGAGCTCGGTGGAATCGCGCTGCAGAAGCATGATGTCGTGGCTTCTCAAGCATTTTCTTAATACCCCACAAACTGGGGTGGCGATCGACGCGGAGAGCCTTGGCGCCGTGGCCCGTGCACGCCGCTAGGCCCTTTAACTGATCAAGAGGATTCCTGTACCTGGGCCCGCCCCCTCCTCCTCCCACAGCTTTCCTTATCTCTTTGTCCCTTTCCTAAGAAGCCATTTGATCGTGTGGATACGCCGTGTTGGTCTGTCTTGCATCATTCAAAAGCCAGCACTGAGGGTATCGGTGTGTCAGGTGACCTGGACGTCACCCAAACATGACGTAACTTCCGTTGTCCTCTCGATCTGCCCCAAGTCAACGGCGACCTTGAGTTCAATCGACAAACAACAAAAGCCCAACAACAAAAGCCCATCCTCAAATAAAGTGTCCAGTGTCCTTTTCTACACAATCTACCCCGTCCTGCCGTTTCCTGTTGTGTACTCTACTCGTGCCTGCCATGTCGGAGCAGCCGGCCTCTCCCACACGCCAGCGGCGTTCCTCCTTCGCCGACTTCTTTAGTGGGCGAAGCAACGCATCTTCTGCTATTTCCTCCTCTCCTCCTACTGGCAGCACCGCCGGTTCGCCCGGTCTCCACAGTCGTGGTGGGTCGGGACCGGCGTCAGCGGGTCTGAGTGGCGGCGTGGGTGTTCTAGGGCAAACGAATCCATACACGGCGTTTGCTCGGCAACGACGAGCCAGTGTAGCGACATCGACTGCGTCGAGCTCGCCAGAGTTTAAGAACAGCTTCAGCGACGAGTCGGCCGTGGTGGAAGTGGATGAGATAGCAAAGGGGCCAGGCTCATCGCCAGTGACGCCGGTTGGTCGACGTTTGAGTTTTGGTGCTCAAGCATTGCGAGATGTTAAATCCGGAAGCCCCACTGCTGGTGCTGGTAGGCGCCCCTCCACCTCTCTTTTCACGTTGGACGAGCAGGAGCATGCAGGTGAAGCTCCTGCTCCGGTGCGGCACGTCTCTTCTGGCACGGCCAAGACTGGAGGTAAGAGTCAAGGCTGGCCTCCATTGCTCCTATGTCGTGTCAGAATAACCGAGCGGTGCCAGGGAGATTCGTGCCAAGACCAAGGCTGACGTGCGAGCAGGCGAAGGCTTCAACTGGTCGGAGGCATTGAGGGACCGGACAAAGCGATCACCGTCCTTCTCTTCAGGCAATCCGTTTGCGGCCAACGCCAACAAGCCACGGCCGACATCAGTGTCGTTTGCAAGCCCGCCAAAGGAGATGCCCAAAGCATCGGAAGGCCAGGCATTGCGAATGAAGAAGCCTGATCAGCTGGGCGAGCGAATGTTGCGGGGCGAGTTTATGATGGATTGAGATGGGGGGACCTGGGCCAGTAAGTAAGAAGCCTGGTCAGCTGGGCGAGCGAATGTTGCGGGGCGAGTTTATGATGGATTGAGATGGGTGGACCTGGGCCAGTAAGTAAGAAGCCTGGTCAGCTGGGCGAGCAAATGTTGCGAGGCGAGTTTATCAAGGATTGAGATGGGGGACCTGGGCCAACAAGTGCATGGGTGTTGAGATGGGGGACCTGGCCAAATAAGTGCATGGGTGTTGAGATGGGGGACCTGGCTGAACAAGTGCATGGGTGTTGAGCTGGGTGCTTGCTGTGCTGGACACTGCTAACTGAGACTGATTGCAACAGTATGTTTATCTGAGCCACACTCGCTTCGGGCTCTTGCAACTACGAGCATCACATGAGGTTGCATACTGGTGTTCTAGTGAGCTGCTGTGCTGGTGACTGTTTCTGACGGGCTGATTGTTTTCGACGGGCTGATTGCTTTTAACGGGCTGATTGCTTTTGACGGGCTGATTGTTTTGACGGGCTGATTGTTACCAACAAGCAAAATGCTCGACTTCGGAAGAGCGAGGAATCATGAGTGACGGGGAATGCATGAAATACTATCTCACGATTGTTGTGTTAGTTGCAACTTGCTGCATGGCCTGTTGTCTGTCAGCCAGAGTTCATATTCTATGTATCTTATGCAATTGATGCCTTATGTGAGCCATCACTGTGCCAAAGGCTTCCGCTGTGCTGTGCCAGGTGGCGATTGGACAACGAGCGCAGCGGTTGGATGGGGATCCGATAATGTCGTCCTCGAGCAGCATACGTATTGTGGTTGGTAGCTCTTTGATGCTGCCTGTGCTACAGCAAGTCAGTGTGAGTGCTCCTGTGCCCAGTGCAGCGCAGCCGATTTGGCCTCTAGCAGCGCCCGTGCAGTGCCCCTGCGCTGCCCGACACCTGCCTGCCACCGCCCAGGGCGCAATTTCCGCCCCCCGAAGGGTGCCGGTGCTCTGCCACCACAGTTGCCACGACCACGACCACGACCACGACCACTGCACGTGGCAGTGGCTGGGCCGCCACGATCGATTCACGATTCACGATTCACTTCATCTCCCCAGAATGCACTGCTCTTACCATTGATTGTCGACTTGGCTTTCGCCGCCGCCGCTGCCGCTGCCGCCCATCCGTCGCCTGTGCACTCTGCCTGCAAAGCTTCACCCACAGCTTGACAGGCGGCCACCAGACGCCCTACCGCCATGGATAAGATTGTCAAGGGCGGCACCAAGATTAAGGTCAGCAGCAGATGCCGATACCCGCGGCCGTGCTGGCGAGGCTGACGATGAAATGAGCAGTTGGCCGCGCCCAAGTCCAAGTACGTCGAGCCCATCCTATCGGCCACCAATGGCGGCGAGTCAGGCGTCGCTGAGGTCTTCCGCACGCTGCAGCAGCGCCTGCGCGACTCGACATGGACCATTGTATTCAAGTCGCTTATCATCGTCCACCTAATGATCCGCGAGGGCCATCCCGAGGTGACCCTGCGCTACCTGGCCGACTCGCCCAAGCGCCTGGCCATCAGCACCTTTACCGAGCTGCAGACCCAGGGCATCAACATCAGACACTACTCGGAGTATCTGCTGGAGCGAGTCAAGGCCTACCGCGACTGCAAGACCGATTTCGTCCAGTCGGGCGTTGGCAAGATGAAGGCGCTGACCGTCGAGCGCGGCCTGCTGCGCCAGACCGAGAGCGTGCAGGACCAGGTGCACGCACTGGTTCGATGCGATGTGCGCTTCCTCCCCCCCCTTCCTGACCTGACAACTGACGCCTGACCACTGCAGTTTCTCGGCAGCCATGACCCCGACAACGAGATCACGCTGACCGCCTTCCGCCTGTTGACCATGGACCTGCTCGAGCTCTTCAAGGTCATGAACGAGGGCACCATCAACGTCCTCGAGCACTACTTTGAAATGTCCAGGCCCGACGCCGAGCGGGCCCTGAACATCTACAAGACATTCGGCAAACTGACCGAGCAGGTGGTGCAGTATCTCAGCCTGGCACGGCAGTACGAGGCATCAACCCGCCTGCCAGTGCCCAAGCTCAAGCATGCTCCAACTACATTGACCGCCTCACTCGAGGACTATCTCAATGACCCTGATTTCGAGATCAACCGCCGCCAGTACCTCGCTCAGCAAGAGGCCAAGCGCAGCGGCAAGGCTGTCCCTGCCGCTGCTAGGACCACCGCATCAGCCCAGCAGAACAGCGTCAACGTCGACGCGCATTCATCCCAGGCCTCGAAGCCTGTCGCTGCAGCACCTAAAGGCCCAGCGCCTGACTTGATAGACTTCTTTGCGTCCATAGAGCAGAACCAGACCACTCTAGGCCAACAGCCGCAACAGCCGCAATTTGCTCCTGCCTTCCCGCAAACCCAGCAATTTCCTCAGGCATACCACGTCCCGCAACAGACCGGCTTCAATCCCTTTGCCCAGGCACAGATGCCCCAGCAGCTGCTGCCACAACAGCAACCGCAGCCGCAGCCACAGCCACAACCGCAGCCGCAGCTGCAGCTGCAGCAGCCGCAACTCGCGCCCGTCCAGACTGGTTTTGCAGGCGCAGCCTTCGCTGGCTACGCACCACAACAGCCTCAGCAAACGCAGCCTTTCCAATTCTCCACGCCTTTGTCGGCCATGCCTCAAAACGGCGTCGCCAACTTTGCACCTCAGCAGCAACAACAATTCCAATCGCCTGTACAGTCTCCCTTACAACCCCAACACACCTCAACCAACCCCTTCCGCCAACAAGTCGTACATGCTGCTCCCCCTCAATCCGCCATCCCTGCCCAGCTCACTCGCCAGTCCACAAACCCTTTTGCAAAATCCAACGGCCTGAACGGCATCGCTTCCGTGCCCCACAGCCCACTCGCCCAGCCCCAGGCAGCTCCTTCCTTCTTCAGCACCACTCCTTCCGCCTCATCATCCCCATTCGCCCCACCACAGCCCCACTCTACCCCCGACCCTGCCACACCGCTGCGACCTCAACGCACTGGCACCAACCCCTTTGCCAAATCCCGCTCTCCGCCCCCCGCCCAGCCACTCGTCGCCAATCCCACAGGCTCTACAAACCCATTCCGCCAGTCCGCCTTTGTCAACCAGCAGAGCGGTCTGGGCTGGCAGCATACGAACCAGGGCACTCTTTTTGGCCTCGACATCAATAATGTGCCAACCACCGCAGTCTTCCCTAGGCCGGGAGCGAATGCTCATGCTGGATAGCCACGGACATTTCGTGCATACCTAGATACAGATGCACTATGCTGAAGGAGCTATACGCACGCTTTTCATAGCTTCAAACGCAATTCCAGGCATTGAAATCGTTTCTCAAATCTGTCTTGTGTCTCTTTGCAAAAGGATTTGGAAATGACATGGTAAAAGAGAGAATGCATTGACACTCCTATTTTATCACTTTATGTCGTATTATATACTATCGTGTAGCAGTGCTTTGTGTACTTTTAAGCGCAGAAGAGCAGAAAATAGAGGTACCTGTTTTGTTCATTTCGGACGCCTGAGTCCCTGTCTTGTGAGTCGGTACTTCTTACACTGATGACTTGATGTTGACTTTGAGAGTAATGTGATAATGTTTAACAAATAGGACTTATTGTCTGTCTAGTCTCGCTCTTGCCTTCCATCCAACACTAGTCGCGAGTGAAGTTGCTATAGTAATCATGTATATAGGATGAGGTCCTAGCCAAAGGAGATTGAGTAAAAATATACTTTGGCTGCAGCTAACCTAACCCTCCATTAATTAGGTTGTAGGCCTTTAGTCGCATGACACTTCCCGAATCTCCTTACTATCAAACCCCAGAAGACGTAGGAAACAGAATTATTCAAGTCAGCCACCTGCCCTAGTTGCGGTGCCAGTCTCACAAATGTCTAAGTAGTCACAAATAGTATCAAGACCAAGGTATTGTTGTTAGCGCCTTCCAAGGAATGTAAGGCGAAGAGCGGATGAGAGAGGGTTGGATTGGTATAGAATTCTCTATGTCTTAGACCGTACAAGACCCAACACCTGCTGCCAAATGTCTACCAGATACTTGGTGTGCTCTTATTGCTCCCTGCTCGGACCGTTCGGATGCATTGAAGGTTAGCGTGGAATGGGTCTTGGCATGAGGCGTCTGCTGTCTTGGCACAAGGCGTCTTTGACAACTTCACTCTCAAATTTCCTGCTCAAAGGTTCCTTGTGCTGATAATAGTGAGATCGATTGTTACACGTCGACTTACTTGCCAGCCACCAACTTCACTTGTCAATGCGCCCTGCCTGGTCTTTACGATACCCCCTCTTACTAGTAGTATTTGCAGTGTCACGCTGTGCCACGTGACAGGCATAAATATGACAAGTTCCAAGAGGTACCCCAGGAATTGGGAGTCCTCTTAGTCTTTTTGGGCGATCTCCGAGGGATTTTGGGGCTTGGTCATGATATTCGGCACCTGTAGCCAGTCCGATGCAGCTGGCAAGCTGGCCCACGGCTCAGATATCAGCTTCGTGGAATCAGTACTGCTGTAAGAATTCTACTAATCTTGTAGCATAGTATTCCTGAACGCTTATATCTCAACCTGTGAGAGTGAGGTTGGTGAACACCCCTCCAGGATTTCCGGCCACCAGTATTTCATCGGAGGGTGGCCCAACCTCAACGCCGGAACCAGCGCTATTTCGGCTAGCACCATTACCAGCTTCTAATCAATTCCCATTCCTGTTGCCAGAAGTCCTGCTTCGGTTGCTAGCAGTGCGACTTCGGTTGCTAGCAGTGCTGCCCCGTCAGTTTCGTCTGGCGGAGTCGGTTCCGGCAGTAGCTCATTGGCTGCGTCGAGCGATACCTCTCAAGCTACCAGCGCTGCTCCACCACATTGTCCTTGTGGTATCTATATATCCACATCAGCACACCATCCACCACCACACCACCACCCACAACCAACCCAACGACTCAAAACACCACAACTGGCTCGGCTATTCAGCAGACTCCCGAAGTTCCCTCGCTGGGAAATTCGAGCCAATGTAATAACTGGGTTCCTAAATGGCCAAGTTATGGACCCAACCGTGGCTACTGGTAGCACGGCTCAGGACGAGACTAGTCATACAGTCAGCCTGTGAGGGCACGACGGCTCTTACTGCGGTGGCGGCAATCTGAGCGGCATCAATAAAGTCGGTACTCCCACTCACCGAACTGTTTCTTGTTTCCTAGCACCGAAGAGAGGACAAGAGATCATCAGCTCCGGCGCAGCAAGAGACATTGGCCAACCTGAGAGGTATAACATTGAATTCTGTCCTACAAATGCAATTTGTTAAGAGCTACCTCTCTAAAGAACTTGAGAAGACAGCTAAACCACACTCCTTTACGTTTCAACATGTTCCCAGAAATGAACCAGATCATATGAGGCGCGAAATTCTACCTCCTTTGCGGCGGTAGTTATTGACGCAGACCCTTGTCAAAGCCTAGGAGGTATGGCCCGCTGGTAAGCCTCGAACCAGGTGGAGGATGTGTTCAGTGTACCAAGCAGATATGTAATCTATTTTACAACGATACTATCTAATGAAACTGAATATGCCCATCTTGAGAAGTGGTGGATAGTTCACTTGATACCTAGGGGATGTATCCGAATGGGGCAACCCCACATGTTAAAGGACATTTCCTTTTCCGGAAAGTAGCGAGGATCTCTATTGATGATCAATACACGAAAAAGCCAAGACTCACTTTTATCGTGATATTTGTATTCTTATTGAAGCACTTTCATTTAGCTGTCTATCAATGCCATCGGCTAAATCTTTTGGTGCACCTCGTCCATCTCCCGTAGGGTGTACTCGAGCAAGTAACTCTCGTCCACCAGCTCCTCGACGCGCTTGTAGTGGCGGTCGGTGTATACCTCGAGCGCGCGGAGTAGGTCCCTTACACGCCGTGGGTTGTTGCCGCCGCTAGTAGTAGTGCTCTTGGCGAATTGATGTTGCGTCGCCAACTCCGCAAAGAAGCTGCTTGGATAACTCCTGAGCAGGCAGTTGAGCACGCGTTGCGCTACCGGTGCAGTTCGCGCATTGGTATTCCAGTCCCGCACGCGTTCGAGCAGGCTATATACCTGCTGTGGCGCGAGCGTAGCCAGTACGTCGTCGACTTCGCCGGCACCCATGATGCTGTCCCTATCGCGCACGTCGTTGGGCAGCGTGATGACTTCTTGAAACGCTTTTAGCAGCCGTCCGGGGTGGTTCAGCGCCAGTGACAGCGTGATAACTTCTCGGTAGTTCTTGGCGTGGATGTGGTTCTGTAGAAGTTGGTCCTGCTCAATTCGTTCGCTGGCTCGTTGGCTTGCTTGCGTCGCGGTCTGTTTGCTGGTGTCTTGCCAGAAAGTGATTGTCGCATCGGCGGCACCTGAGATAAGCGGGTATGTGCAAGCCGAAGAAGTAGCTCCGGAAGGCCTATGTGGGGCTGCAAGTGCCCAAACACGGTCGGTGTGGTTGTCGAGCGTTGTGAGCAGGTGATCTGAGTCAGGCGACGCGTACGGCGTCCACAGTTTGACTAGGGTATCTGAAGATGCTGATGCAATTACCGGTTTGTTCTTCGATGCATTTCGAGCTGATGCCGAATTCTCGAGTTCTTCTGAATCTGTCGTTGTTGGCGTCGATGATGGCGGGGGAATCCAAATGACCTTGAGAACTGAATTGCTGTGGCCCTCGAATGTCAATAGGCAGGTGTAGGTCGACAGTGACCACACCTTGACCGTCCGATCGCCGGATCCACTAATCAATAAGCCCCGAGAAGACGAGGTACCGCCCTCCGCTAGATTTAGAGGCGCTGCACCAGCAGGAGAGAACTTGACAGACCATACGCCTCGTTTGTGACCTCGTAGAATACCAGTCACGGAGCCATCTTCAAGCGACCATATCTTGATCGTCTTATCTTGAGATGCCGAAGCAAAGATGGGAGCACTCTCGGACACATCTAAGGCGTTAATATCCTTCTCGTGAGCCACACGAGTGAACGTAGCTCGAAAGCCACTCTGCACACCTTGGCCTGGAAGTATTGTGATTTTGCTTGTATCCCACTTCTTTATTGTCTTGTCTTGGGAGCCAGTGAGCAGATACTGGGGCGGCTGTAGCAAACCATCTTTTAGGGATGGTGTTCCACTTGGCGGCGCCTGAGGTAAAGCCACTGCTCCAAGAGACTCGGCATGGCCTTCAAATACTGCAGTGCATTCAAATGATTGTGAGGATGCATCAAGGCGCCAGAGCCTAGCAGTGTTGTCTTTGGCGCCTGTTACCAGCCAATTTCCAGACCAGTCGACGTTGAGACAGATGACTATGTCTGTATGGCCTTCCAGAAGCGCAACATCACTACTAAATGAGTTAATCGCAGACCCTGTCGATCCTTTCGCTTTCCCCGCTGGTTGATTACCGATCGAGACAAGTTTGACGCTCTCAGTGTTGGTGGCAAGGGCAAGGAGTGAACGATCGACTCCAACACAAGCCATGTCGATGACTTCATCTAGCGAGCCGGTGATTCGTCTTAGCAGATTAAGGACTTCGCCCGAGGGTGAAGCCGTTGATGGATTGAGGGTCGAGTAAGAGTAAAATCGCAAAGATTGGTCTTGGTGGATGGTGATGAGAACTGAATCTTGAGCGCAATTGACAACACTGACAATGGTATCGGTTTCCAGATTTGCACTCGCCTTTGCTGTAAGTTCATGTCCCGAGGCGACTGACCATATGCGTGGCACTCCTCGCTCTCCCGCAGCATACACTAGGCTGTAATCCCGACAGAATCCAGCTGCTTCAAGTACCTCAAGAGCCAGTATCACTCTTTCGGGTTTCCAGGAATTTGTATCCCAAAGGATGATAGTCCGGTCTCTGCTACTGGACAACAGCGTCTGTCCATCACTCGAGAATTCCAGACTCCGGACGACGCTGACATGGGAATCAAGAGTGGCGATCACTTTGCGGTTGTTGAGATCATGAACGCGTATCTTGCCGTCCTCAGCGCCCGAAGCAAGCAGGATCGAGGATGGCTCTCGGGTTCGCTTGCGCGGTCGCCCTTCGGGGGCGTCTTGGCCATTGTGAGTTGGCAATGCATCACGTCGCGAGAAGGCCACAGCTGACACGACACCGCCATGGGGATGAAATGAATGAGTCGTAAAACCGCCTCTGAGGTCCCAGACCCTGACTGATCCATCCGCTCCTCCGGTCGCAACTAGGCTGCCAGTAGCATCAATGGCTGAAGAGACCACAGGAGTGGTGTGAGGCTTCAGTGTCCGCAACAATTCCACGGTGGCAGTTTGATTTTCGGTAGGGTTGATTGCGTAGATGCGCATAGCCAGGGACCGTGAACAAACAACAAGATGCAAAGCATCTGGCGACAAGCACAGGCTAGTCGTGGCCTCGCCATCTCCCTCAATGCGACATAAAGGCTTGCCAGTGCTTGTCTCAATCACTAAGACATCTTCATCAACGCAGGTGGCAAGCAGCGAGCCTGCTCTATTGGCAGCTACATCGCCGCCAGTGTATATTGGTTCGATGCTCCGGGCAGGTTCATAAGTCGTCAGGGTACTGTGATTGGTTTTGATCGCCATGTCGGTGTTTTGGGACCCTGCGGTGAGAAGGTGTTAAAATGGCCATTCACTAATCAACTAACGCCATGCTGCCTCCCTGAGCATGAGCAAAAGCAAAATTTAGTCATTTGAAGGCGTCGAGCTGCCTTGTGCAAATTAAACCTTTTTCTAGCGGTGCCTAGCGCAAACTTAATCTTTCCGCCATATGCCACTTGGTCTCTCTCGTTCTTCAAAGTTCTGAAGCCATCAAAAGATCCATCATCGGAGTGTGAATCGGCCAATGAAGAATCTACCCTGGCCCTAATCAGTCCTTTTTGGGAATTCGCAGAACCACAGCAGGCATCGATATGGTGTATATGATCGGGACTGCCTTGAATCCAGATCGACATGGGCCGCCAAGCCTACTTGACTCGCCTCGCACTCGGTCGCTCTGCGTATGGCGATCTTCTGCGAGATGAACAAGGCAATGTGGTAGTTGGTCCACACTCACAAGACAATACCGCTAGAGACTATGTCCAGGCGTTCGATTACAAAGGGCGACCTACAAATGCGGAGACGGAGAGAGCCAACCGTCGACTGATTCGGGCACAAAATGAAGTCCTCCGAGTGGCTGGTGTTGTCCGGAAGAAGGACGACGGCCTTGGACCTGGCTCGTTTGAAGGCTTGGACGAGGCAGACAAGCTAAGGCTGCTCGATACCGAATGCGATGTAGGAGCCAATCTGAGATACTTTGCAGGACTCTTTTGTCAGATTTCTGACTGGTGGCTGGGGTCGTGGAGGAGCCGAGTGTTTGTGGGTCTGCCAATAATGGCCCAAGTTTCTGGATTTCGGGGTGCTTACGGAGATGCAGGTTTTCAAATCATACCTCGAGCCTCCTGTGCTTGCAACACTTGGCGTTGAGAGAGGAACGTATGGGTTGCTGTCATTTCTGTTCTCCGGCTTGTCATGGGACCTATGCGCGGGAACTCTGAATCTCTTCAGACACTGGACGCTCTATGCTAGCCCGCCTTTTCGGCGGCTCCTTCAAACTCCGCGGACGCGTTACGAGAATCATGAAATGACATTCGCCGTTCTGGCTCACCGGCATCTGTAGGTTTCTTCACAATTCTGCCCTTCATTGACTTACTTGAGCAGGATCGACTTGATTTTCTTCTCGTTTGAGTGGCCGCTTCGTGCTTTCGCCATGTTGCAATCCATGCATCTCATCCCTTTATCGGCTCTGCCAAGTTGGCGATCATTCATCCCTTGGATGGTGGAGTCACCTTTACAGATCTCGAGCGTGATTGGGCGAATAATGGCAGGCGATGCCGTGGGTGCGCTGATCGCCCTATACAGCAATCCTTTTGTTTTGGCATATATCGGCGATCTTTTCAGGGAGTCGTTGTCATCGGGATTCCATGCTGTCCTGACAAACTGCTTACCTCAGCCAAATGAACCCGACCCATGGTCAAGAGCAGCAATCACGAGGTACTGTGCCAATGAGGAGCCTCCGTTCAGCAGAGATCGCCTCATTGGTGTCCGCCTGGGGATCGATCCTATGTATTCGCAAATATCCAACAACGAGCTTCTCTACAGCTTCCGACGCCAGTATAAAGGCCCACAGACAGTACTAGGTGCCCTTCGATCAGCCTTCCCGGGCTTCTTCGGACTCATGGGGCGTTTTATAGAGTTTGGTCAGCTCGGAGGAATAGAACTTGATGAAGTCCTGTTAACTAGGCTACGTAACATATGCAGTCAGCGCTACGCGCACCTGAAACGAGTGCACCGCCATATGCAGGAAGTGGATGATCAGCAGATCCTAGAGGAAGCTTCATTGCAGGCTTTTGACAGACTTGGCCTAGACTTGATCGAGCTCGGCATCGATATTGAGAAGTGGACATCCGGTCTCATCCTGCCGGATTCTGACGGGTCGACACAGACTCATGAGACACTGTCGGTGATCGAAGGGATGAGCGAGGTAGCGGGACCCGTTCGGAGCTCTAACTCCCACGCTGTCGAAGAAGACCTGGATACCACTGAGGAGCAAGCTGCCACAACCCAACCTCCAGCCCAGAATTTGCACCGAGCTGAAGAGACAGTTGAAGAGACAGGTGAAGAGAGAGCTGAAGAGACAGTTGAAGAGACAGGTGAAGAGAGAGCTGACGAGACAGTTGAAGAGACAGGTGAAGAGAGAGCTGAAGAGAGAGCTGAAGAGACAGTTGAAGAGAGAGCTGAAGAAGAGAGAGCTGAAGAAGAGAGAGCTGAAGAGAGAGCTGAAGAGAGAGCTGAAGAGAGAGCTGAAGAAGAGACAGCCGAAGAGAGAGCTGAAGAGATCAATGCTTCACATGACGCGCCGGACCCGATGCTTTCACCCGAGGTGGTGTCAGAACTTGCCGCAGTGACAGCAGCAGCAGATGTGGTACACGAGTCAACAGCGGGGCTACCGATGCAGACTTTGCTCGAGTCAATAGAGCGAGAAGCGACAGCACATGTTCCGCAGGATGCTTCATCACCGACTGCAAGACTACCGCCAGGTGTGGGTATGAGCCGGCGGCCTACTGAACTGGATGAAGAGATTAGCGACATCGCTGGGGAATTCCAATCATCATTACTGAACTCGACAGCGATCAACCCAGGGGGCCTGCAGACATATCGAGTCACACATCTCTCACTCATGAGCATGGAGGTGTTCGCGACGTACACAAGCAGTATCATTACCTCTATTTTGATGCTGCCTCTGGACATTTACCTCGCCCGCTTGCTAGTAAGAGGCTTTGTGCTGGCCGTTCCTGCCGGAAGGGGGGGAGGTATTCTGCGCGATGTGTGGCCGGTTAGCCCTTGGGCGGCGGCTAGAGAAATGGGAATTGGAGGCAACCTCCGGTTTTTCTCGAGGGTGTTTTGGAGTCTTGGTGTTCAGGGCATCATTGCGGCAACGATGAGCTCAGGACTGGCAGCTGTTGCTAGGTGGAGTGGCTGGCGATGGTTTGGCTGGGGCCGCTTCTCGTTGACGACTTTTGATGTGGGACTTGGGCGCCATGTCGTAATAATGTAGCTGTTGAAGTTTTGCCACTCTTCCCTTGACGTAACACAAACACTCTATCCTAATATGATCATGTAGATGACAAGACTGATGTGAGCGAATGAGTTTGTCATGAATGACACACTGTTGGATTGGAACGCCTGGATCTCGGCCCGAGAGTGGCAAGATTCCCTACCTTTTTGTGGAAGTTACAGGGCTCTCTAGCCTACTGGTGTTCCGGGCATAACAGTGTTAACGTGGACACAATATGTTGGGATGAATGGCAGTCAATGTCGCAGAGAGATATGTCCAGGCTATGCAAGGCGAAGGCCACGAAGTGACAACTTTGCTGTTGCTCTTGTAATAGTATTATTACATTGGTCTCAAAGCCCCTAGAATATCTAGGCCCTCATTAGAGAGAAGAGCACACTGGATATCACTGGACCAATAAGACCAGGAGAATTAGGAAAACGGTGCTTCATAAAGTTGACTGTTGGCTCCCTAGAGGTTGCTGCCATGGTGAATCACTGGAGATTGTCGTGTTGCTGGAAGACAAGGCTCTGGGGGTCCGCAAGGGTAATTAACCCTATAAAATTGTGCCGAGTTGGCTGCCCGCCAGGCGTCATGCATGCCCGGTGCGAGACTGACAGTCCTTGCGCCGAGGCACCAGGCCAGGATGGCTAAACGTAAGTCGGAAGAGCCGCCTGAACTGGGCACAACTAGAGCCGCACCTCGCAGTAAACGCGTGCGAGTTGAAGAGGCGGTGGACGAACAGCAAGCGCGATCAATCACCAAACACAATGTGCTTCGGCCTAGCAACGGTGTGCCAAGCAATGGCGCAGACAACAGCGACGACGACGACGACGATGATGATGACGACGGCGCAAAATCAGTAGAAGACGAGGAGGAAGGATCAGATGCGGAAGACGATGGCGTGTCAGCGGCGCCCCTGCGGCAAACAGCGCCGACCGCGGGCTACGGCGATCTCTACCTCGACACCATCAACCGCTCCGTTCTCGACTTCGACTTTGAAAAGCTGTGCTCGGTGACGCTGTCGAATATCAATGTGTACGCGTGTCTGGTGTGTGGCAAGTACTTCCAAGGCCGCGGCCTGAAGTCACACGCCTACTTTCACGCGCTCGACGTCGACCACCATGTGTACATCAACATGGAGACTAAGAAGGTGTACGTGTTGCCGGAGGGCTACGAGGTGCTCAACAAGAGCTTGGAAGACATCAAATTTGTCGTGGATCCCAGGTTCAGCGCGGACGATGTGAAGAAACTCGACCGAGTGCCGCGGGAATCAACGGACCTGTCCAACAAGCGATACCGACCCGGCTTCATCGGGATGAACAACATCAAGGCCAACGACTATCTGAATGTGGTGGTGCAAGCGCTGTCGCACGTTGCGCCGCTGCGCAATTTCTTCCTGCTACACGCGTTCAAGCAGAACGCGCCACAGCTGGCCATCCGCTTCGGTACGCTGATCCGCAAGATCTGGAACCCTAAGGCCTTTCGCTCACACGTGTCGCCGCATGAACTGCTGCAGGAGATCGCACTGCGGTCGTCCAAGAAATTCAACCTGACCGAGCAGGCCGACCCGGTCGAGTTCATGTCGTGGTTCCTGAACCACCTGCACCTCGGCCTGGGCGGGTCGCGAACGCGGCCGCTGTCGAGCATCATCCAAACCTGCTTCCAGGGCAAGCTGCGCCTTGAATCGCAGGCCATCACGGCCAAATCCGACACCACGGGCGACCGGCTGCGTTTCGAAGACTCGTCCACCATCTCCACAAACGTCACCCCCTACCTGATCCTGACTCTGGACCTGCCGCCAACACCCCTCTTCCGTGACGCGATCGAGGACAAGAACATCATCCCGCAAATCCCGCTCACGACGCTACTGCAGAAGTACTCGGGTCTGGTGGCGTCGGAGAAGTCCAACCACCGCGTCCGCCACCGGCTCATCCACCCGCTGCCGCCCTACCTACTCTTCCACATTAAGCGGTTTAGCGTGAACAAATTCGTGTCCGAGCGCAACCCGACCATCGTCACGTTTGCGTCGCCGCGGGGGCTTGACATGTCGCCCTTTGTTGAGCCCAACCCGGCCATGCACGCGCCGGGCGAGCCAATCTACTACGAAATGGTGGCCAATGTCATCCTCGACACCATGTCCGCGAGCACGGGCGGCGGCGAGGACAGCAATGCGGCCGACGCAGCCAACAAGGCTGTTGGCGGCGAGGGCGACAGGGTTGCTTGGAAGGTGCAGTTGCGCGATAAAGCGGTTGCTTATGCGCACGCGCACCCTCAGGCTGCAGCGGCGGCAGGAGCAGGAGCGGCTGACTTACCGGAATGGGTTGAAATCCAAGACCTCTTTGTCGAGAGAGCTGAAGCAGAGACTCTCTTCACCAGAGAGGGCTACCTGATGGTGTGGGAGCGTAAGAAGGTGGCCAAACCTAGTAGCTATCAGGATGATGGCAGTAGATAGATGCTGCCAAATGCTGTATTTTTCCTCTCCTGTTTGCAATTCGAAAATTGATCCACCTTTTTTCTGAGCAGGGTTCTCTATGTGCACTAAGTGCATAAAAAAGGCGAAAAAAAGCTGGGCATGGGATATAGAGTTCATCCATCATCGTTGAATTGGGATCAAGTTAAAAATATAGAGACAAGATAGGAATATAGAGACAAGATAGGAATATAGAGACAAGATAGGAATATAGAGACAAGATAGGAATATAGAGACAAGATAGAGGCAAGATAGAGGCAAGATAGAGGCAAGAGGCAAAGAAAGGTAAAGGGAAACAGAAAACTAAAAAAGGCAGGAGAGGACAAAAAAGGCAGCAACAAAGATTTCAATGGCCTCATCCGTCTATCCGTCATCCACTCATCAGCTCTCTCCTGGCTTTTCCCAACCCCATCCCATCCCATCCCATCCCATCCAACCATCATCATCCACTTTTGATTCATTCATTCCTCTTCCTGTTTCATAGACACGTCCATTGTCCATCATTCCTCTTCCTGTTTCATAGACACGTCCATTGTCCATCATTCCTCTTCTTGTTTCATAGACACGTCCATTGTCCATCGGTCCATCATCTTGCTGCTCCATACCAGGCCATCAATCTCCATCAACAAAGAGGGGTAAAAAGCCAAAACCAAAAGCCAAATAAAGTGCAAAGATACAAAAAGCAGGATAGAGGAAAAGAGAAATACCAAGTTGGTCAATTTGAAGAGAATAAAAGTCATCTTTCCCCTGGCCACATCCTCGTGTCTGCATGCTTGATTGCTTTTGGTATCTCTGGTAATTCCTGCCTTTTCCATTCCCCCCCCTCTCTCTTCCTTTGTTCGCCCCGCTCGCTCGCTCGGTCCGCTCAGTCGTTCTCGCCCTGTTTCTTTCTTTCTTTCTTTCTTTCTTTCTTTCTTTTTTGGCGCATTCGACTTTTCGTGCGTTGGCGTAGTGGATTCCACCTTCTCAGGGCGAGTAACCGATGAACATGAGAGGCTGATTGCTGATCGTGGGCTTGAACGGTACACTGAATAATGCAACGATGGAAATGCTTACTTCTGGGGGTATCAAATGCACATGTGCCAGTAGTTGCTAGAATCGAATATGCGTTACATCCATGTTCTCAGGTCATGGTGCTGGCGGTGGTAGCGTTGGCCTAATCCGCATCGTCGTCGTCGTCGTCGTCGGCAGCGGCGGCGCTGCTGCTGCTGCTCCTGCTGCTCCTGTTGCTGCTAGTCTTGTGCCCTGAGGCGATGGACATTAGCGGCAAGCATGGCGCCTCGCAGCAGCACACGGATAATGTCAACAATCTAAGCCGCAGTATATATGTCCGATTATGGGCCGAAGAAAGTGGCCAAATGGTTGTCGAATCAAATCTCCTCTTCTTCCCTTGGGCCGAAGCTTGGTGGTCCCAAAACATGGCTGCTGGTGGCCTAAGCCAGCATCTGGCCCTGGGCTACAACGAGCTGTGCTCTCAGCCCATTGATCTCTTCCTGCATGCCGTTCATCCTCTGCTCCAGACTCTTGACGTAGGCCCAGAGACGATCTTCCTTAGCGAACATTGGGCTGGAAGTCTCCATACTGCCGTGGCCGGATTGTCCATGACTCGACAGGCTGTTGCTGTTTGAGCTCAGTGGTCCACTACCAACGTGGGTCGGAGGGCCGGTTGGCTGGGTCGGAGGGTGTGTTGGACCGCCTTGGCTGGGCAAAAGCACGGGCGGCGGCGGCAACTGTGTTGCTGCACCCGAAAGAATCAGTGATGAGTTCGAACCCGTGCTCCGACCAAAGCTCGAGCCCGGGCCTTGCGGGTAGCTCGTCATCGTGGGCGACCGATTCCGGTGGTCCAGGGGCCCGGATACACCGCGGCCCTGGCCGGGAGATAGAGGTCTGGGACTCTCGGTAATGGGGTTTTGAGCGTAGGAGCCGGTCGGATATCTCGAGCTGGTCGACCCTGCGTGCGAAGGATATGGCAACGAGGTGGACAGAGCGCCCGCGCCCGGCGAGGCAGGCCCGAGTGGCGGGCCAAACCCTCCTCTCGGCGGGAAGTGGCCAGTGGCAATGCCGCCAGGTGGACGGCCTTGTATGGGCGGGTAGGTGCTGGGAATTCGGGAGCCTTGGCCAGGCGCGTCTTGCGAATCATCGCCCGAGGGCGCCTGGCGTCGAATGCCCGGTCTCCTGTCGTTGCCCTCCTCCTCGTCGAAGGACTCGGGCTCGCCGTACACGACGCCATCCATGTCCTCGCTGCCCTCGAATCCGCCGTCGGCGCCGCCAAAGCTGCTCATGCTCGCCCGCCTGCCGGCACAGCCGCCGGGGCCCTTGTTGTGCCTGGCCAGGGCATCGCCTCGCGCAAACTTGCGCCGGCATTTCGGACACACATGCGGCCGTTCACCCGTGTGGAGCTTGGTGTGTCGTTTGAGGTCGTGTAATCTCCTGAATCTCAACTGGCACGTAGAGCAGACGTACGGCTTCTCTTGAGAGTGTGTCAGAAGATGGCTCTTCAAATTATGATGACGGGTAAATTCGGTAGCGCAGGATGGGCACCTGTGCTTCTTGCTGGAAGGGGACCTCGTACCCTGGCGTGTCGCCGAATGAGGCAAGCTCATCCCCCTGCGCGCGTCGTTGTTCACCTGCGGCGTCAAGAACGGCGCCGGATACGACATGGCCTTGGTGTCATTCTCAGGCGTCGACAAGCCCTTGTCTGCGTTGGCCAACGCCTGCGGAACCGTCTCTTCCATCGGCAGCGGGCTTCCCACCGTCGTGGCCATGACTGTTGGGCCAGCCGTGCTCTCGAGCGTGCCGATGCTGGACAGGCTGACAGGGCTCGTGTGTGCCTGGCCGTCCGCGGTGGCCTCGTCGCCGCCCTGGTGCAGGCTCTCGCCTACGGTGGCCATGGGCGCACTGAGCGTGGTGGCTGGGTCTGCAGACGACGCGGCAGCACTGTCGGCTTTGTTTGTCTCATTTTGCACCGTGCCCATCAACGCACCCGTCGAGTGGCTGGCAGGAGGCGCACTCGTTTCGCTCGGGGGAGGAGATTTCTTCGACGTGGCCTGGGCAGCTTCGGCCGGAGCTGGCGCCGCAGTCATCAGCGGCGGGTTGAGTTTCTGCCTCTTGCCTGGTCTTTCCAGCTCGTCGGCGCCGGTCTGCGGTAAGGCCTGCGGTAAGGCCTGCGGTAACGACGGCGCCGATGTCGCCGTCGAGACTGCGACAGTCGCGCCTGGGTCTGCCATCAACGTGACTCCTTCTCTGGGCAACGAGGGTGCGCTGGCCTGGCTGTCAGTGATCCGAATCTCGGCCTCAACACAAGATACTGCCGACACGGCCAGCAGCGGCTTCCATTGGGGGGCGCGGGGAGGGGGTGGGGAGACCGAGCCGCGACAGGGAGGGCGCGTTGGCCAGCGGCCCAACGGCGTAGCGGAAAGCGGAAAGTGCATTGCACATCTGGCAGGAAGCGGGGAGAGAAGCGCAGGGCAGGTGCGACGCGGGGACACGGGGGTGCGTACCTTTCTCGCGGCGCATCCAGACAGGAAGGCGTGACTGAGGCGACGAGCTGGACGGGGCTGGCGGGTGTGATGGCGGAAGCCGCGAGCGGACAAGTGGAGCAGGCACGGCTCGACTCGACACCCAGCAGCGGGCAGGCGCCGTCGCTGGCAGTGCAGAAGGAGTGGTGGTTGGTGGGCTAGAGAGGCCTCGGCAGGACCACCATGCTCCGATCGCAGCTGCCGCGCGACCAGAGGCAGACGGCGACCGTGAATGAGTGAACGGACGCGGCAGCGGCAGCGGCAGCGGCAGCGGCAGCGGCGGCGAGAGGCGAGTGGATGGCGCTGTGCGCACCGAGCAACGAGAACGCTCGTTGACGGAAACGTGGTCTGGGGATCGCAGTGCTGGCACGGCCAGGGCAATAAACAAGTGGCGCAGCCTGCGAGGCTGGTGGAGGCTGCCAGCCGGGGACGTGTCGGAGAATAGCTGGGTGGCGGACGGATCACGATCACGGTGGTCAAGAGCGCAAAGCGCACGGCGCGCACGAGCTCAGGGCCAACTAATTACACCAGCAGAGGGGGAGATGGGGTGGAGGGCAGAAAGTCGCGAGACCCTTGAGACCTGGCCCGATTTTTGCAGGCGGCAGAGGGTGTGGCAGTGGCAGTGGCAGTGGCCGTGGCACAGTGACAGTGGCAGTGGCGGGCTGCTTTGCCGGGAGCGAAAAAACAGGTCGAGCGCGGCCAGGAAAACGGGGGCGCTAAGCCGTGCCGCGTGTGCCCCGGGGATTATGCTGGGGCCCTGTGGCCGCCAATGGGACTGGTCACAGCCCAGCGGACGGGGTCAGTCACATGTGCAGGGCCGCTGCGTGCGTGGTGCTGGCCCCTCGGTGGTATCGCGCGGTGCCCACACAGCACTGCAGGCAGTACCGTGTACGAGCGCGCGGAGGACAGGAGTGCACAGGGCCAGACAGGGGGGGGGGAAGCTTCACTACGAGCTGCGGAGGAATGATGACCAAGGGGGAGAGAAACAGGAACACGACGAAGGGGGGGGGGGGAAGACGCTGGGGGGGCGTAGGCAGGCCACTTCCCTGACTTGATGCTGGCCCACTGTGCCGGCGGATCTTCCAGCGCTCATTGCAGCGATGTGGAGTCCCGCCAACCCAAATTCAAGCCACCAAACACCAAGCACCAAGCACCAAGCGCCAGCGGGCGCACGGGTGAGAGGTGTATGGCTGCCACTCCGGCTGTGGACCTTGGCGCACCACGCTCAGCTTGCTGGCCTCACCCAAGTCTCTACGCAAGGCCCCGCAGCCAGGGGCCCTGGCCGACGATGTGCAGAACTAGGACGGACTATGTGTGCTAGCCTGGTCCTATCCGTAGAACCACACGCCGTCGGCGCGATCGCCACCATGCATTCATCTTATTCATCCTCCGCGTCTCAGCACCGCCATAAACTCCGATATTGGCACCCTCGGGGCCTGTCTGGCTGTTGCCAATGCTCCCCCCTAGCTCCGGGTGCATGATGCGGCATTGTCGACATTCATTCTTGAGCTGCTCGAGCTGCTCGAGCTAGTCGACACGGCCGGGAGTCGTGTCGACGTCCGCGCCGTTTCGCCCGCCTCGCTCCCAAGGTTGCCCCCGCCCCCCGTACGTGGCTTTGGCCCCCCCCGGGCCCATGTCAGACGTGGCTTATCATGCAGCCAGCACGCCACAACGCCCAAAAGAGGAGCGAGCTTTTAGCACTCGCTGTGGCGTTGTATTCCTTCCCCCTCTTCCGCTTATCAAGTTAGCCGCTCTCGGCCGCACTGTACGAGACTCCTTCTCTCGCAGCAAGCCACCAGTGCCTTGCACCAAAAGTCAATCGAGAGACCAAGGTCAATCAGTTTTTTGATTGAACTGTCGTCGCTTGACAGCCCTGGACGGAGCACCTCGCCTCGTTAATAATTATCCTAAGCACGCTGGTTCCGAAAGCACGCTAGTTCCGAAGCACGCTGGCTCCTTCTCCTCCTCTTGGACGTACATCGAGACCACAGACGTAGTCCAGACCGCCGGCCTAGTTGAGCCTCTTGTACAGCTGTAGTCGAGACCGCGGGCCTAGTTGAGCCTCTTGTACAGACGTAGTCGAGACCGCGGGCCCAGTTGAGCCTCTTGTTCAGACGTAGTCGAGACCGCGAGCCCAGTTGAGCCTCTTGCACAGACGTCGTCCAGACCGCCTCCAAGGACTTGCATGCCGTTGAGCTCTGGGGCTTCAGCACTCTATTGTGTACAGTACTATCATTGGCAGGCGCCCGCAACCTAATGGTATGGTGTCCAGCCCGAAGCTTGCTACTGTGTAAATGACTGGTGAGCGTGCTCGATATATCACGTGAACTGCTGCGTCCATCTGAGACTTGCAGATTCGGCGAAGCTCACGTCCACCACCGATTTGACAGAGGCACAAGTTAGATTTTCTCGCCAGCCTTCAGCTGGCATCAGTGGCTTTTTTTTAAAAACAAATCTCTGCATGGCTTGATAGGCAGGACGGCTATGGTTGCCGCAACAGGCCTATTGCGTGCCCTCTCTCCGGCCAATTCACGCCGACGCACCCGGCTCGACGGCGGTATTCCGCTGCTTTGCAGCCTCGAGCGCCTTCTTGATCCTCTCCTGATGCTCTGGATCATCGCCGACCTTGTCCACAACCTCTCGTATCAGTGCGATAGCTGCCTCAGGCGTCTTGCCAATGCTGCTCAAGCGCAAATTCATGTCATTTACGATCTTAGCGTCTTCTTTCTTCTTCTCCTCGGCCAACCTCTGGTACGTGATCGGGTCGGCATTCGAGACACGCGCTTCTGCCACCGAAACAAAGTAGTTAGAGTCGTTGAGAAGCTTCTCAGCAACGTTGGCCACGGCCAGCAGCTTCTGCGAGTCGGTCAGCACAAAATCAATCGTGCTCTGCGCTAGCGACAAGCTATATCGCGGCCCGTCGCGTGCGTACACTTCCTGGGCAATGTTGCACGGCTCCTTCAGAACGAGCTCCTTGACTTGTCTGATCCGCACAAGGAGGTCGTCAATGTAGGTCTGATTATCACCCAGCCCGCGCACTGTCGCCCGGTCAAACGCGTGAATGAGCGTGTTCGCCCTCGTGTCTCTAGCACGCGCCTGATGCAGCGCCTGCATCTTTTCCGCCACCGCGAACTCTTGTTCCACATTCTTGACGCCCTGTGTGTCACCGTTGGTGTAGAGCACCGTCAGCTCGAGCCGCTTCCGCCGCCGTTCGCGTTCCACGTCGGCCTCGGCCAGCTTTTGATGCCGAGTTTCAAGCCTTTGAAAGGCGGAAAGCACGCAATCCATGACGAAGCCCATCTCAGCTTTCCCCCGATCGGTCCTCAGGTATTGGCTGGCGGCCGCGGCTTCCGAGTTGAGCAGGTCCACAGCCACGGCATAGTGAGTACCAAGCTCGAAAATATCCTTCTTGATTCTTTCCGTCACCGGCTCATACACACTCGTCGTAAAGGACTCGAGCTCAGCCTGATCTTCTTTGTACCTTTTCTCCGCCTCTTGCAGCCTGGATTCTGCCTCTAGGCGGCCAATATCGGCGTAGCCAATCTCATTGTCATCAAACAGCCCGTTGGCCGGGCCTTCCGATTCGGCCTGGCGCGCATTTCGCTCTTCATCAAGCTTCCTACGCACCTCGCGATTCTTGCGATCCCAGGCAACCACAGTTTCGCGAATGAAGCCGAAATCATCGGAAAAGGCGCCGATCTTGGCTTTCAGTGCCCTCGCCTTCGGGTGCTGAGAAAGGCCGTACTGCTCGGGAACTGATGTTGGCAACATTGATCGTAGCGCACCGGCCGCAGAGCCCAACTGAGTTTCACGCGAGGCGGCAGCCTGACCTGTAGTTTTGGCTGTATTGGGAGTACCCGGTCGAAGTTGAGGAATCGTCGCCAAGTTGGCCGGCGGACTTTTCTTTGGTGGCGGACTTTTCTTTGGTTGCACAGCCTTGCTGTGAGCCCTGATCAAGCCGATGAAACCTCCATCTTGAGCTCTTAGCGCATCGGGCGTGCTCGTCCGAGAGTCGGGTGAAGACCCCAGATTGCCAGCAGGCTCATGGACCAAGAGCCGACTTGAATCGGTCGCGTCCTTCCTCAAGGACGAATAGGATTGATCTGCCGGCCGAGTGGGGGGCTGAATGCCGGAGTTATACTTGAAAGGTTCGTATGCCGGTCTGGAAGGTTCAAATCTTAGAGCCGGTACCGTGTTGCCGGCTTTGGTCGTCTTCGCACCGGCTGGAGATGATGCGACAGCCTTGAGTTTGGTTGGTGCAGTATCTGCTCGCGGCTTCGTGCCAGCATCATATTCTATCACCATTGGAGCGTTGGCACTTGGCGAAGGCGGTTGAGCCATCAAATAGTCATCCAGCACCATTGGAGCATTTGCCGAAGGCGAAGCCTTCGTTGGCTGCTTCAGCTCCGAAGTCTGCTTGCTCTGCTCTGGTATTTGCGTCCTAATCTTGGGCCTGGCCATTATCGGACGCCCTCCGGGACTGAATTGAGCATCATCCTGCCGCCTATTCAAGAGGGGGCGGCCTCCTGGGCTGTATTCAGCCTCAGTATCTGTCGCATCGAAGCCGTCCGGTGCCGCACTGCTGGCTGTCTTCAGAGGGGGTAGAGTCGGTGCTGTGACCCGTGCCGGCTTCAGGGCCGCCGTGCTGGAGAGATCTTGACCTGGTGTATCGTTGACTATCTGCGATGCTTCTACCTGGCACGCAACGGCAGCTACATCTGATCGCGTAAGGCCCGAGATGACAGTTTTGTGGGACGGCAGCGGATCCCTCGTTTGTGACTCTGAAGAACGACTTTCAGACCCAATCCCCGGGTTGACAGGCCCATCCTCCACTGGCCGCGGTTGGGCCGCATCCAGGTTTGCAGCCGTTGGTGGCACGTCTGACTTGTTGACCGAGCGCAGATCCTGTAGGTGGGGCTCAATTCCATAGAGCATACTCCTTAAGCGGAGCTCCTTCCGAATAAATGACTCGAAAAGCTCGAATTTTGCTTGATCGGTATCAGCTGCGGTCTCTTTGCGGAGCATAAGCACATATCGATTCAGAGATGCTCTGAACTCGGGCTCTAGATCGCTGTATGGATCCACGACCTTTTCAACAATCTTTTCAACAATCTTTTCAACCTCATGCGGGCGTGAGGGGGGCCGATTGTCCAGTGGCTGTTGCGCGTCCTTCTGTTTCTCAACGTGCTGCGAGGGTTTGGCAGAAGCGTTGAGCGGCTGGTTCCAGGCCTGTATGACACTGTCGATAGTTCCAGTCCTGTTTATACCTTGCTTCGACACCGAGGCAGTGTTGCTATTCCGGCGAGGACCTTGATCATGGGTCTCGTTGTTCAGATAATGAGCCGGTATTTCATAATGAAGCGGGGATGGTGGCACCGCAGCAGCTGGCACGGTAGGAGGAGATGGCAGTGCTGTATGGGTTGTGCTGGCAGTTGCTGGCAGTTCAGGCGAGAGCTGAGGCGCTGTGGGATGGCCGTCACCGAAGTATTCCCAATCCGAAGGGGTCCCTGATCCCAGGACAGAAGCGTAGAGCTGGTTTTCTGGTCTGGAAGGAAGTGAAGTGTTCCCATTCGACGGACCGGGTGCTGCTGGTGGCTGCGGCCCAAGCCTGGGGTCAGGCTCTATTGGAGAAACAGGAGCAGGGTCATGGGCGATATGAGAGGATGGCGTTGGTGAGGTCAAGGGGAAGTCATGCTGCTGACTTGGGTAGACCGATGTCTGGGGATTTTGGGCGTGCGCATCGTAGTGATGAGACGCTGGCTGATGGGAGTAGCTCGGGTGGGCAACACTCTCAGCCTGGTACTGAGCCTGCAGTTGGGCTTGGTATTCTGGCGGTCGAGGAGGTGGTGGAGGGGGAATCCCAGAGGCAGTGGTCTGGCTCTGGTTGCTGTACGGATCCTGCCAGTATGGCACCTGTTGGGCCGTGTATGGCCGTGAACTGGACGGCCCGGGGGGTGCCGCCCACTGTGCGGACTGAGAAGGGGGGGGATGAAGCGCCGCAGAGCTGGGTGGTCGAGGCGGAAGTGGCGGCTTGGGCAGCCCGTCGCTCTGCTGAGCCCATTGTAATCTGTGCTCGTCTGACTGTTGACTGTGTGTCTGCGTCTGCGTCTGCGTCTGTCCGTACGGGTGGGGCTGAGGCTGGGTCTGGTTGTACTTGATGCCCCACGTGGCCGTGTTATAGTGAGGAATCTGCTGCACAGGCGACTGAGCGGGAGGCGGGGGAGGAGGCGGGGGAGGAGGCGGAGGAGTAGGATAACTGTGCTGCTGCTGTTGCTGCTGCTGCTGCTGCTGCTGTGGTTGGAAAGGGGATGGCGGCGAGGCGGGAGCCTGCTGCGGCGACTGCAGTCGAGGATCGGCCCATCCTTGTCGGCGCGGTGGTGCCTGCCATGCAGGCTGTGTCGGGCCTGGGGTGTGTTGCTGATAGTTGTACTGCTGATAGTGCTTATTGTACTGACTCATCTCGAACGCTTCTTGTCACGCAACGCCCCGCATCGTGGTTCCAACTTGGGACGGCCTGGCCTGCTGGCGGCGATATCCAGATCACGAGCGCAGCACGAAGACAAAGGGACGGCTATAGCGATTCTCTAGTACAGTAAATATCACACTCTCATATGATTAACCAACACTGTCCTGGATGCTTCCCATGGCCTCGATCGAGCACGTGGCGGGAGGCGGCTGGAGGGACCAGACGACCAAAGTGGCTGAGCCAGGCTATTCAGCCTGATGGTTTTACCATGTTAGGTACATAGCTAGCTTGTCATTTGACAGCGAACTGATCAACTGTCCTTCAAGAGCTCAAGTCGATGATAACCAACTTATCAATTGTCCTTCAACGGCTCAAGTCGATAACAACCAACTTATCAACTGTCCTCCTTCAAGAGCTCAAGTCGATGACAACACGGCCTTGTAGCTGGCCCTTGTCCATCTTCTCAAACACCTCGGTCAGCTTGTCCATCTTTTCCGTGACAAAGTGAGTCTTGACAATGCCCCGCTCAGCAAGCTCCAACGTCTCGAATGCTTCCTTTCTGTTGCCCACCGCGCTCCCAATGATCCTGAGCTGTGGTACAAGAAGCGCTGCTGGATGCGCCGAAGCAATGGGGACGGCGTCGCCCTCGGGCACACCTACGCAAACCAGGGTGCCCTGCCACTTCAGGAAGCTCAACGCCTGGGCGTAGGCGGCATTGCTGGCCGTGCAGACAATCACCGCTGCCGCTCCGTTTGCTCTCCCAGTTGCAGCCTTGACATCGGCAGCCAGCTTTGCCGAACCCTCGTTGTCCCGGCTGTACTTGGTGATATCGAAGAATACCTCGGCGCCACAGTCCTTGGCAAGCTGCTCCTTCTCGCTCGCATCAATGCCAATCATCCGGAAGCCTAGGCCGCGAGCACCAATCTGGAGGGCCAGATGCCCGAGGCCGCCTCCCGCACCGGGACTGTGCTTTTGTTAGTAGGGAGTGTAAAGACTCGCCCTTCCGGCCAGCCGTCAGCCACACTCACATTACGACCCAGTCTCCAGGCTGGGCACCCGACTTTTTCAGCGCCGAGTACACGGTCACTCCGCCGCACAGCATCGGAGCGGCCGCATCGCTGGGTAGGCCCTCAGGGATCGGAGTGACATAGTTGGCCGGCGCCAGGGCGTATTGCTGGAAGGTGCCTGGGGTGTAGTAGCCCGAGATCTTTTGCGCCACACAGTTGGACTCGGCCCCCGCCAAGCAGGGAGCACAGCTGCCGCAGACAGCGGCAAGCCACTTGATGCCTACTCGTTGACCCTTCTTCAGCCCAGAGTTCTCCGTGCCGGATCCGAAGGCAACAATCTCGCCCACGCCCTCGTGGCCACCGACCTGGCCTTTTGCCGTGGGTGCCGGTCTGCACAGAAGTTAGTTGTCGGGCTGGTGTTCAGCCCACAGGAAAGCCAGAAGCATGACCACCTACAGCCATTTCCAGCTGTTCGTCATGACACCCATGTCTGAATGACAGACACCAGAGTGTGTCAGGTGGACCAGTACTTCACCAAATCCTGGTTTTGGTGTCTCAATCTCCTCAATTTTGGTAGAGATTTTGCCTGGTTCATCGTAGACGAGGGCCTTGTGGTGTGTCGGCACTTCTGCTGCTGCCATTTCGTAGCTGTATCAAAAGTCTGAGTGAAATCTGAGGTAATTGCTACGAGTCGATGAAAAAGATGTGTCCTAATCTTCCACAAATCTCTTTGTCTAGTTTCGGTCAATCTAAGAGTCTGCAGAGGTCGCGTCGCGAGGTACTTATACACCATGATTCTATTGCGGAGTGAACCTCGGAGTAAACAGTAAGCAAAGAGCCGACCGGTAAACAGGAACCGTGAGCGCGGAGCCGCATTGCTTGTGTCCTCCCACTCAATCTGATCTATATCGTATCTAGCGCCTACGCATGGGCACGGCGAGAGCGGTTGGCACTAGACGGAGCCAAGCCAATGGTGATATCTTTCCATTCAGTTTGAGCAACTCATCTTGAACAACGAGCTGATGCCTTGAACGACAGGCTGATTCGGCACAATGAGGGGTCGGCCGTGGAGTTTGGCCTCAAACTTGCCTACCCCACATGAAGATGGGTCGCGCATTTCTGGGGGCAAGGTGCTCGAGTTACACCATTTCCCCCTCCCTGAAGCATGCATAGAGAAGTACGAACGACCCAGACAAGTGGAAATGGTATTTACCATTAATCATAAACAAGAAATCCTGCTCAGAAATCCATACTCAGCAGCTTCCTGACCTCAATAATTGTCCTAGTTGCAATCCTTCGATTCAATACTCCATTGTTGGTGGCTTGCTGTATTCTGCACCAATATTGACCATGCTGTTTCATCATGATCCGTGGCCCACGAAGTTGTCTGAAGCCAAGTCAAATCGAGACCCCCTAGCCAGTGTTCGTTCGCCCTCATTTTGCCCCTTTTCTAGCCCGTCCTCGCCGGCCGGACGCCTGCGCAGCCGGTCGCTTCTTTCCACTCGGCGGCTCTGCTTTCTGTGAAGTCGGAGGCGGTGCCGACGGCCCGGGCTCATCATCATCGTCAGCCTTGGGCTCGGGGCGTGGGAAGGTGGTCCCTGATGCCGATTTGGGGGTCTTGTTTGCGATATCCAGAATCGCAACATAGCTACTCAGGTAATCGGATGGGGCCTTGAGTTGGTTGAGCAGTGACAAGATGCCATCCAATTCAGTCTTGAACCTGACAAGAACATGGGGAGATCGTGATCCGATCTTCTGAAGAAGTCCAATCATAAACAGTTCTTGAGCAGGAGGAGGATTGCCTATCAAACGGTGATAGAGGCTCACAGGCCCAGGCGAATCTACACCCGGTTCGGCGCTGGCCCGTTGGCAGACTCCTTTAAGTGCATCAATGAATGCTTTGTGTGCATTCATGAATAACCCTGGCAGGTTGTCTCGACTCGACAGAAGTTCGTTGCTGGCTCGCGTATCCTGTTCGAATTCTTTGACCAGTAGGCTGAGGTTCTTAGCCGTCTGTTCAGCTCCAAGTAATCGGTCGTCGTGCTGCGTGAACTCTGTGTCTAGCCGCCTCGGAAGCTTCTCCCAGAAGGCAGTCGCTCGCTGTTCTGGGCTTTGGAGCATTTCCAGGAGCTCAAATACAGTCTCATGGTGGGTAGCCCAGGTGATCAAGGTACCCTCCAGATCGCCGGCAATGGTCCATTCCGAAGGGCTGCGTCTGCCTTGCTCAGCATCAATACTCACGAATGCATCCGGACTGATTTCGGAGGGCAGCTTGTCTCGGTGGAAAGAGGAGACGAAGTCCCGGGCGGTAAACTTTCGCCGGTCGGTCTCTTCTGATGGGAAGATACAGATCCCAAGGTCGAGAATGGATTGCTTGACTTTGGCACGTCGCGCGGGGATTTCGTCTGCGCTGAGCTGTCGTGGCTCGCCAAGAAGTTGTTTGGGAGGCATGGTTGGCGAGTCCAAAGAGAGGGTGCGAACTCCTTCAATCGGACTGTACATGCTGAGTTGCTGGTTGAATGTGATCTACAGGGCTGTGGCACGGAAGATATAGTAGTTCAAAAGTTGGGCAGTCAACGAGACCCGGCGGTCTCGCGTCATGCGGAACTGACCTGGAAGATTGAACATCGTCATGAGCGTGCCCGTTTGAGTAGTGGATCAGTGATAGGGCCAGAGTTAGGGACAGTGAACGGTCGCATACGATACTAGAGCACGTCTCTTCATGAACAGACCCAGGAAGGAGGGTCGGGCCGCGAGAGACATTGCAGCCAGCAGACTTGATCAGGTGTGGATCGTTTGGTGCGAAGTCGTTGGATTTCTCGATGCCATGGCTGTTTCCGACGGGATTGTGGCCGTTGGGGGCAAGGCAAATTCCACGCTACCTCGCGGCACAGACAAACATGCACACCAAGCTAGGCCGACGGAAGTAGGGCCATAAGACCCTGGTCGCCTCACGTGTATGAAGATTGAGCTCCGCTAGATTTTCTCGCCCTCGTGATTGGGGCAGGTCCTAGTCGGCAAGCCGCGCCCAAGGCTTTCTTCGAAGTTAGGACTATCCGTCGAAGGGCTGAATGGGGTAATCACTAACGGAGCAATGCGTTGGTCACGTGAGACCTAGTGGCCGGCGGCTGCATGCAGCAGCGTAATTGGCGGGGTCGGATGCACAGTGATCAAAGCATCCTGGACCAGGAGGCGATGTGTGACCGCCGAGGGTGCCTCCAGATTTCTGGTAGGTGATATCGAATGTTTGTAGGCAGATTTACAGTTGGAGCAAAGCGTCCTCCACAGGATTGCACAGCCGGAACTATTGACCACAGCCGAGCGGTCGCAGTAAACGGGCCAGATGGATGTCCCTGTCTCGTGTCGGGGGCTCGGGGGGCAGTTGCAAGTACGGGATGGGACGTCAAGCAAGGCCAAGATTAAATGCAAGCTCGGACGAGGGAGCTTGTGCTGTGCAAAGCGCGCGAAGCGACAGCATCTTGGGCGCACCGCCTCAAGACTAACTGACCTATATCCCAGGCACCAGTCTGGCAGTATTCTGGGAGAGAAAGGCGCTAGAAAAGTGCTCCCACCTCACGTCGACACAATGTCGCATTCGTGTAGGCAGATAGATCCATTGCCGATAGTCTGGCATCGAGCCAGTTGACCAACAAGTTGGTACCTTGGGGGCACCAATTGTCCTAGGGTTCCAGGGTCTCCAATACGCAGGGTCCGGCGCGGGGCCTGTTTTCATTGGCTTATTTGGCCAGGGCTTCGCCGGAAGGGCAGTTGAAGGCGCTTCGAAGCCGCACGTTAGAAGTGGCTTACCACAACGCAAGCCCCATTCGTGGCACTGCAAGATGATCCACGTTCTGGTCTGCGGCAAAAGTTCAATGCGTTGCGGCGTTCCATGCATTGCGGCGATCAGCTTCAGCTGCGAGAGATTCTCCGCCACCCTTGCAAATCCGCTGTTGTAGGTGAACTACACGTGAAGGATCGGAGCATCTCGAAATTGGAGAGTCCAACCACAGCCATGCCCGGCTTTGGCCGCATGCACCCAACATCGGTGACCCTTCGTTTCGCGCCTGTGTGGTAGGCTACGAACTCCAGCGATCGTCGTCAGAGTCGATTCCCTGTTTCCCCGTTGCTAGATCTGTCGCGTAACCTGAGTTACTGTAAAGCTAATTACTTTTCTTTCCTGCCGACTCTGCACCTTTGTGCAGGATCGTTCCTGCAAATAGCGTGTTGCAAGGCCGCCCAGAGGGGAATATGCGACATTCTCTGCGCTGGCGCAGAGCGCTTCCTCATAATCACCACAATCGTCACAATCGTCACAATCGTCACAAATCATCAGGAGGAAACAACAGACTGCATTAACTGTCATTACCCTGATCTGTGCGGGGCGTCTGGTTCGTGGGGCTCGAGCTTTGCCGAACTCGCGTGGCCTGACTAACTCCCAACTGGGCCCCGCCAAGAGGCAGTACCCAAGATTCATCCAGCCCCGCGAATTCCGCTGTCTTCTACGCCCAGCCACCCGCCTTTAAGCCTTAATTTACTTTTTGCTTGCGCCGTCGAGTTATAACATCCGGCACTGGTCTGGTTAGCACCTCCTGTCGAAGACGTGCCTGCCCCTTCATACTTTTCCAGTGCTGTTCTACAAGTCTCCTGTCAAAGCCTCTGCCCTGCGATCGGCCCGCCCCGCCGATAGGCTTTGGCTGTCATACCAGGCTCCGCAAAACATTTGCTTACGCCTCTCCCAGAAGACACCCGTTTGAATACGCAGGATTAGTGCTTCGTTTGCCTCGTCACAGACTTGCACTGCCACGCGATCCCACCAGCGTAGTATCGCAATAAAACCTTCGGAACCCTAATTCAGACCTGCTTGAAGCATCTAGGCAACTGGCAGGCCAAGATGTTAGGCGGCCTCCTCTTCGCCATCTGGCGCTTCAACGAGATCGTCACTCTGATCCCAATCATTGGCATGCTGGTGAGTAGCGCGCCCGATGCTGGGCCGCCACGAGCTAATTGAGCACCCAGGCATGGTTTGTCCACGGCTTCACCAACAACAACCAGCTTACCCCAAGCTTCATCCTTGTGCTTTTCATCGTCTCAGTCCTTGCCTGCGCCTGGGCACTGGCGACTCTTCTGCGACTCGGATCTACGAGAAGATCAGCCCTCTTCGTGGCCTTCATCGACCTATGCTTTGTTGGTGCATTTATTGCCGCTGTTTACTATCTACGAGGTATAGGACATGCCAATTGCGCACGTTTCACTTCTGGATCCATCTTCATCAATCTCGGCCCCTTTGGGTACTATGGCGCAGTGGGCGGCTCTCATTGGGCCGTGGACCTGAATAAGAATTGCGCCATGCTGAAAGCATCCTGGGTATTTGGAATAATGAATACGGTTATGTTCTTCTTCACCTTCGTCCTCGCTCTCTTTCTCCACCGGCATCACGAGGAGAAAACCGTGGTCAGGGAGGTTCGAAGATCGAGGCATAGCAGCAGACGCCCCCATTCACGCTCGGAATCGAGGAGACACAGCAGCCAACAACGATATTACGTATGAATGGAAGGTATCAGATTTCACCTGCTTGCGTCAGTTTTCAAACGCCACGCCCTTGTCACGAATTTTATTAGGTATTACTCTTTATGGGTGAGAGTATTGGATTAAAGTCTTAGTACGATCATTATAAGGGAGATGGAGATGCTGAGTGTTAAGACCAGTCACTACGGTATCAAGAGATCTTCTGCGCATCTTTCAGAGATCCTGGAGTGTCACTTTAGGTAGTTCTCAAGATTCATGTACTTTTTTCCCTATGAATGATGTCACCTTGGCCACCGGAATCTAAACTCCGCTTCAAGTTATCATCACCAATTAGTGGCCCCAGCCTATCACAATGTGCATCGACCAATCATCGTTGCAAGGAAGTGCTCGCTTACACTTTCACGGTCTCGTGGGAGCAAAAAAATCAAGTAGCCTTCATAAGACTCAACATGAATGGATTCGGTAATGAGAGAATCTGAAAGGCAACATCGGGCTATCTACGACCCAGAGTCAGGTTACATTACCAATATCGAGGAAATCAGGTCTGACGAGCATCCCTCTTTGAGTGGCACAGTCTATCTCGACCATGCCGGAACCACGTTATATCCCAAGTCACTAATAGAAGCATTTTCGAAGGAGCTGACCGGCAATGTCTTCGGCAACCCGCACTCGGCATCTGCAGCATCTCAGCTATCCACTCGGAGGATAGAAGATGCCCGACTCACAGCTCTTCGCTTCTTCAATGCGAGCCCCGACGAGTATGGTCTTATCTTCACCGCAAATGCCACCGCTGCGATCAAGCTGGTCGCCGACTTGTTCAGAGATCTCGAGTCGGGTTTTGAGTATGCTTATCATGATGAGTCTCATACAAGTCTTGTTGGCGTCAGAGAGCTTGCTGTTGGCGGAAGCCGTTGCTTCTCAACCCGTGAAGAGCTAATGCGCGTTCTTGATCCAACGGACAGCACGGACAGCACGGACAGCACGGACAACCAAGATGGCCGTCTACCACTCCTTGTTGCATTTCCTGGTCAATCTAACATGACCGGACGCAAATTCCTACAAGACCACGTCGCACACGTCAACAAGTCTAGGAACCGTCAAGAACGACCCATCTACACTTTGTGCGATGCCGCAGCCCTAGCTGCCACATCTCCACTTGACTTTACACACTTGGACCACTGTGCAGACTTCACGGCAATTAGCTTCTACAAGATCTTTGGGTTTCCACATCTAGGGGCCCTCCTCATACGCAAGAGTTGTATTAATCTGACTAGTCGTCGGAAGTACTTCAGTGGAGGCACCGTAGATTCTGTGGTGGCCTGTGGCGATGTTTGGCATGCGAAAAAGGATTCTTGCCTTCATGTCCAACTTGAAGACGGAACACTGCCATTTCATAATATTATCGCTCTTGGGCTTGCCCTTGATATCCACCGCCGGATTTTTGGACCTATCTCGCTTTTGTCCTCACATGTGCGCTATGTGTCAGAGACCTGTCTCCATCGCTTGAAAAGCCTTCATCACTGGAACGGACAAGCAGTCTGCATTACTTATGGAAAGGACAGCGGAAGTAAGGACGAAACCTCGGGACCAGTCATCTCATTTAGTGTTCTGGACAGTGCCCGTAGATATGTCAGCTGTGTGGAATTCGAGAAACTTTGCATTGTTCGAAATATTCAGATCAGAACTGGTGGTCTTTGCAACCCAGGTGGCACTGCACGCCATCTTGGCCTCACTTCACTCGAGATTCAGCGCCATCACGCCAATGGCTATCGTTGTGGCGGAGCGAATGACATTATCAATGGGAAACCAACAGGAACGATCAGAGTCAGCTTTGGTGCTGCGAGTAGCTTAGGTGATGTGGACACGCTTGTTGCATTTATTGAGGAGTTCTTTGTGGAGAAGGCTATTGAATCTAGCCCACCCTTAAAACGCCTGTGTATGGCAAGGCCGCACTTCACAATCGAGAGTCTATCAGTCTACCCCATCAAGAGCTGTGCAGCATTCAACATACGACCAGGTCTCGCTTGGGAAGTCTGGCCCCGAGGTCTTATGTGGGATAGAGAATGGTGCCTGGTTCATGAGGGCACACTTGAAGCTCTTAGCCAAAAGAGATACCCACGTATGGCTTTAATTCGGCCGTCCATTGACTTAGATCAACGTCTGTTACATGTTGATCACGATCTCGATGGAGGAGAACCGAAACGGTTGACCCTCAGCCTCTCAGCCACGGCGGAGACATCCACAGGCACCCTCTCCTGTGAAGCGACCATGGGCAGACCATCGAGTGTATGTGGAGAATCATTGGAAGTTAAACACTACACCTCACCTACTGTTTCGCGTTTCTTCACTGAAGCCTTGGGTGTTCCCTGTACCTTGGCCAAATTTCCTCACAATGTGGAGAGGCATGCAACTATCCGGCAACCAGGAGTTAGTCGCCAACCAGGTCAGACTATATCTTCGCAGTTGATTTCGCTGTCTAATGAAAGTCCCGTTCTCTTGGTTTCCAGGTCTAGTGTTAACAAACTCAACGAGGAGATTAAGGCTCGTGGCGGACCTGGAAGGACAATCTCAGCAGACTCATTCCGTGCCAATGTCGTCATCTCGGAGATGCTAGATGGAGGCCAACTCGAATCACCTTTCGCGGAAGACATGTGGACAAGTCTGTCAATCCAAGGAGAGGGCGACCATAGCACTCAATTTGAGGTCCTCGGGCCGTGCCAGCGCTGCCAAGTGGTATGTGTAGATCAGAAAAGTGCGCGCAGGAGACAAGAGCCATTCAGCACACTCTCCAAAACCAGGAGGAAAAATGGCAAAGTTTGGTTTGGCGTGCATGTTTGCCTAATGCGATCGGATCAAGCAAGGGCATTCATCAAAGTAGGTGACAAGGTTACGACGGTTTCCGCCAGTTGAAGCGATAGAGTCAGTGATAGAAAGTGAAGTTAAGCAGCGATGAAACTTCCGCAAGTGTACAAGCACTGCGAGAATAAATCTTTTTTTCACTCGATCCCCAACCGCCCAACAGCTTTTCTCTCACCATCACGTCAATTAATCCATCCAAAGCAACATTGGCCTATTTGAATATGACAGCCAACACTGCCCTCCATGGCAACATTTGACTAATAAACTCGACTTCATCCCCCCTCCCCCTGTTCCAGTTACATGTCGTCCTCTTCACAAGCAGCCCGGGTACAAGATCCATCGCTGCTCAGCGTCGACAACCAACCTCGCGTCTTCTTTCTTGCTCTAATCTTCAGGTCATCACTGAGCAAATGCGAATCACTATCAGTGAATCCCTTTATCACCTTGTCGTCATCGACGAGCTCTTTCGTCATCGAGGCAAGGAAACTTTGCTGCTCAGCAATAAAAGCTTTCGTGCTCACGGTGTTGAATCCGCGACGAGCACGTTTTCGGTCACGAATCTCCTTGAGATGTGCACGAATCCGTTCTTCCAGCATCTCGAGACGATACTCAGTATATTGATAGTAGAGCTCGGCAAGATCTGATATAGAGCGTACGGTGGTAAGTACTGTATCATCTTTGGCAAATACTGACTTTGGCCTGAATGAAGTCACCATGCTAATACGTTCGCACACGCCGATTGCTTTTATGGCTTGATGCTCAATGTACCGACCCTGTAGAATGACTGCGTTGCCCTAGCGACATCCATTAGCGACAAGGATGATAACAGACTGAGTGCCAACTACCCACCTTGCCAGGTCCCCGGACCTTCATGATGTCGCCAGTGCCTGTTCTCAAAGCAGTTTCCCCGCCAATCATGTTACTACAGTCACTAAGCATAGTGACACACACGAAAGGATAACTGTCAGTATGCCAGTCCACAATGGGTGCCTCGTCCTCCTCGGCTTCCCATGGACAGCCAGAGACACCTTCGTCTGCCTCACGGTGTTCTTTTTCTTGAATAACCTGGGCAGCCACGGCCTTGTCCTCATCTGAGCTAATGGAGATGTTGATGTGGGCGATTTCAAAATCCATCTGAGGCACCAGTTCAATACCAGCTATCTTCGACACAATGCTGAGGACTTCTGGGCTCCTCCAGGCATCATAGACGAATGGTGCATACCTGTGACCGTCAGTCTGGCTATTTGCAGAGGACATGAGATTACCGACTCTGGCACCATGCCTCGCAGTTGGTGGTGAGCTAGATTGCTTGAGTACGAACAATTTTCTAGTACTGCCTTGCTCAGAACCTCGGCTCTTATTTGCTTGACCGCATCTTCTGTGAACAGTTGAAATGGTTCCGAGACAGCGTTGGGGGAGACTCCATGGTTGGCAAGGCCGATCTCTTCCATGGTCCAGACTTTCTTAGGTGGCTGATAGTTCAAATGTTTGGCCGCATCGAAGCTGACCCTTGGGGGGCGGCTGTAGGCCATGTCCAACAAATGGCTCGGCAGTCGAGATTCAGACCGTTTCCTCTTCAAGCTGACACCAGGTGGGTCCACGTGTTGGAATACTGGCTCTTGTGAAAGGACAGGAAGGATATGAGTATAGGCCATGCTGGTCAGAAATATATGCGCAACTGCTGTAAGGAAGATTGCCCTGTGATTTGAGAGTGACAAGGTCTCAAACAAATTCTCTGAATTAGAACTTTTCTTGGAGAGAAAGGCACTTTGTTGCCGGTTTTGTGGAACAATGAACGCAATATTCAGTCAGACAAAATGCCTTGAAAAAGATATCGGTTTGTCGAGCTGGTTGATATGGACCCCTGGTCTGTGCTTGATATCAAGCAGCTGGATGGTGGTCTGCAAACTCCTCCCTAAGTTCCAGCGTGTAGCCGATGGATGCTACATCCAACAATGCATGAAACACAACCCAACTAGAGAGCAACAAGACAAATGCCACTAAATAATGGTAATGAAGACATCGGGAGCAAGGAAGCTCTTCCGCGGCACTCAGTTTTGCATTTGCTGTGAGCAGAAATTCTATTCTTATCAACCAAAACCTTATCGAGAACGAGAAGCCTGGGGCTTGCTAGGTATTTCGCGCATGTAGAACTAAGCGAGAGAGCATTACACTTCCTTTTCATAAATGGACTAGCATTCACATCGTACGATACCCCTCCACACGAGCGGAGGCACCCGCTTTCCTCATAATTACGAGGGGAATACATCAGGTGCCACAGGTACGAAACAAAAGGCAAAGATCTCGACCCTGGTCTAAAGGAAGAGGCATTCAGAGCAGGTGGTATGGGAGTCAAATCGCATTAATTTTGACATGTCATCAAGGTGACCGGAACGACCAGTTTCGGGCCTTATGTACGACGGTTGCTACACATGGAATCACTGACCGTGGAGGGAGGACACGCGACATTCAATTGTCAAGCATTTAGGACGCCAAGCTCGCGTACAAGTACTCCGACGATGTGGACAGCGCAAACCCCGCTGTTACGTAGTGTCTGGATCTATTGACTGAAAGGAGTAACGCGCTAAGCTGGGAAGTATCCGCTATTATATGGATCGACGAACGATTGCAAGACACAGATCAATTCATACCCCAGTCAGATGACAAAATCAGGGCGAGACGCCATCTCGGCTTAATCGGCTAGAGCACCAAGCTTCCCGTCCTCGTGGCACTTGATAAATTCGCGTGTTCTGTCCGAGATGTGAGACTGGACACGAATGATGGGCATGTCGAGAAATCTGTCATGTATTATCAAATAATTAGTGTAGTTTCTCGGAGCATTTGTTATGGAAAGCAGTCACAAAAAGTCAAAACCCTCAGCGGGGAAGTAACAATGCCATGCAATTGCCCGCATGCCCCACCCATATACCTTCCTTAACGGGGTAGCGGGCCGGTATCTGATCGTAACCCTAGCTTTTCCCGCGAGTTCCTCAAAGCGGATCAAAGCGGATTGGAGCTGCTTCAAAAAGTCGAGACGACGCATTGCGGTGAGCGGCACCATGTCTTCCGCCACAGCCCCTGAGTACAAAGCTGATGGCTCCTCGGGCACAGCTGGGTCCAACTCCAACAAGGATGTTTGGGACAAGTCTAAGATTGCCTTTACCTCGTCCGTCACCTTTCCCACCTCTCCCTGTCTCTCTCTCCCTCCATCTGTCTCTCCCTCCCATTCCCTTGGTGTTCATCTAGCCAGCGAGGACTCCAACCCCCGCGGTTCCGGAAAACGTACTGATGGGTATGTTGGAGGACAGCAAGCGCAGCTCTGAGTACTACGACCCGTGCCAGGATTTTGCCAACCGGAGCATCAAATGCTTGAATCGGAATAGCGGAGACAGAGAGATGTGTCAAGACTATTTCCAGGCGTATAGAGATTGTAAGAAGCAGTGGGTACTGAAGAGAAGAATGGGAGAGTGAATACCACGGGATGTATGTACAACAGGGAAAAATCAAGCAAGCACATGATCGGGGCGTACAGCCGATAAAAGAGCTAGGCATGTGTCTATCCGGGGTACGTTAATTGCTCGCGGATATTCACAACGCAGCACAAAAAAGGCATGGCATATACTGCAGTATAGCCAGTGTTTGGGAATGTATCAATATGGACAAGGACACCTCATCTTCGAGGCTGTCTGCAGCACGTGCAGGCAACCAATCAGTGGTTCGCCCACGCCGGGGTGCACGGAGTCGGACACTGGTGGCTATGTGTGCTTGGCGACAAAATACAAGTAAACTCTGCAGGGAAACATCTCCTGATGTTGCTACCAGCAGCGCTCTATGCTCCACGAGATGCTGACCTCCTCCAGCGGTACCAAACAACAACCCCAAGACCTCTCTCAGGTACTGTATGAGGACCTCCGACATTGCTAAAAAAGGATCCCGCATCATTTGTGGACCACATGACCCTAGAACTCCTTATTGGGACAAATGTGCCACATATTAATCGACATCCCTGCGTTGAGCATTTTATCGCCAAGTAAAAACTGCATCGAGCCAACATCAAAATCATTCATTTCGGCCGTTCATTGAGGTCACAGCGAATGCCCAGAGTCACTTATGGTTTCATACAAGAGAATCGCTGGATAATACTGTAATAATATGATTTCCTGTTCAATGACCATTATTCACAACCTGCACGCTCAATTGAAGAAACCAAGCTTAAACGTTCCACACGCCACTCATTGAGCCAGTCTGCAGAACTCTTCGTGAAAGGGTGATCTGGCCCAAGAACTTCTTTCTGCCTTTCATAGCATTCTTGCATCATCGTTATGGCCTCGTCTTCCTTGGCCACGCCATTGAAGATAAAGGCAAGGTTGGCCATGCTGGTGAGTGTGCCTGGATGGTCTTTACCCAACACCCGCTTACATATATCTAGTTCTTGTGACTGTAGCTCTTCAGCCTCCTTCCATCGCCCTTGATTCCAGTATGTTGACGCTAGGCTGGCCATGCTAGTCAGTGTATCTAGATGCTCAGCCCCGAGTACCCTCTTTCTTATCTCCATTACTTGTACATCCAGCTCTTCAGCCTCCTTCCATCGCCTTTGATTCCAGTATGTCGACGCTAGGTTAGCCATGCTAGTCAGTATATCTGGATGCTCAGCCCCAAGCACCCTCTTTCTTATCTCCATTACTTGTACATCCAGCTCTTCAGCCTCCTTCCATCGCCCTTGATTCCAGTATGTTGACGCTAGGTTGGCCATGCTAGTCAGTGTATCTGGATGCTCAGCCCCAAGCACCCTCTTTCTTATCTCCATTACTTGTACATCCAGCTCTTCAGCCTCCTTCCATCGCCCTTGATTCCAGTATGTTGACGCTAGGTTGGCCATGCTAGTCAGTGTATCTGGATGCTCAGCCCCAAGCACCCTCTTTCTTATCTCCATTACTTGTACATCCAGCTCTTCAGCCTCCTTCCATCGCCTTTGATTCCAGTATGTTGACGCTAGGTTGGCCATGCTAGTCAGTGTATCTGGATGCTCAGCCCCAAGCACCCTCTTTCTTATCTCCATTACTTGTACATCCAGCTCTTCAGCCTCCTTCCATCGCCTTTGATTCCAGTATGTTGACGCTAGGTTGGCCATGCTAGTCAGTGTATCTGGATGCTCAGCCCCAAGCACCCTCTTTCT